>JASBQK010318893.1:0-12671 GCA_030264995.1 Desmognathus ocoee | reverse complement strand
GAAGGAGGGGGGGAAGCGGGGAAGTGAGAACAGGGAAAAAAGCTGTAACGGTTAAATTAATATTAGAGAAAGAAGGAAGTAACTTGACATGGTTTTTTAATGTTGGCTGAAAATAGAAGAGGCCCAGGAGCGTCTCAATTGAAAATAGCCAGTTGGAATGTCAATGGGTTAGGGTCTGTTAATAAAAGAAATAAAGTGTGGCAATTTATACAACTAAATCCAAGACAGGTTTGGTGTCTTCAGGAGACACACTTTCTTGCGGGTGAGAGTAAATGGTTGAAAAAATGTGGTTGTAATTATTATTCTGCCGAGTCTACGATTAATAGGACAAAGGGGGTAGCAATAATCTCTTCGTTTGATTGGCCCATGACTTTATATAAAAAGGATAATAGAGGCAGATGGCTGGCGGTGGTTTTTAAAAAATTGGAATTTGAATTGTTATTGGTAACAATATATGCTCCGAATGAAGATGATCCGACATTTTGGCAGGAACTCCAACTCTCACTTATACATTGGGAAGGCCGTATGATAATATGCGGAGATTTTAATCTTAATATTCTCCCTAGTTTAGATAGGTCTTCAAAAAGTCCAAGGGTCGTCAAACCCAAAGCCCTAGCAGCCTTTTTACAATTCGCCAACACATTTCAGCTTGATGACCTTTGGCGTTCTCAACATCAAGACACTAGAGGTTACTCTTTTTTTTCTCATACAGCGAACCATTACTCACGTATTGACCACATATGGGTAACTCGAGATTTATTACATCATAGTTCTTCCACATATTTGGGAATATCAGTTTCCGATCATTCTCCTTTAAGTTCCACTATTGAATGTCCAAAGATTCAAGACTCTTCTCTTCAAAGTCGTTGGACCTTTAAACGAGCATTACTAAAAGACAATATTTTCATTAATTTGATTAAAAATACTACGATAGAATTTTTTGAGACCAATCGAGGCACTGCCGCCCCCTCAATAGTTTGGGACACATATAAAGCTGTTCTAAGAGGTGCTATAATAACATACGACATTGGATTACGTAACACTGAGAGATCTAAATATAATAAGATAGTAGACAAACTAACTACCTCAGAATATCAACATGCAGCCGCCTGTCTGGGGAACGGCGACACTACACTTGCTTTTGCTCAATTAATACAAGCAAAAGCAGAATTAGCAACATTCTTAGCATTAAAGAACAAAGTTTCCGAAGACTTGAATTTTCTTAGATTAGAGGAAGGTGCTGAAAAATCTGGCCAAGTTTTAGCATTTCAGTTAAAAGAAAAGAAAAACCGTAATTTTATTAAAGGAATTAAAGATGCCCAGGGTATATATAAAGAAACCACAAGTGTAATAGCCCATATCTTTCAAACCTATTATAACGAACTATATACTTGCGAAGCAGAGTTTGACCCTGTTACGGTAGCAAACTATTTGGAAGGGATACCATTAAAACACCTTACACCTGAGCAGCGGAGGTCACTGGGAGATAAACTCACAATACAAGATTTGGATAGAGTGGTAAAGCAGGGGAAGAGGGGGAAGGCGGCAGGTGATGACGGGCTTCCCCTTGAAATTTATCAAATATGCTGGCCCCAAATTAGATTACCAATGCTAGAATTAACTGAGAGTATATGGGAGGGCGGTCCTATTCCAGATTCATGGACTTCATCAATCATAACAGTGTTACCCAAACCCGCAAAAGACCCACAACTATGCTCTTCATATAGACCTATAGCCTTGTTATGTGCCGATTACAAGATTTTCGCTAAGGCCATAGCAAACAAATTCACCCCACTTATTCCCCATTTGGTAAATATTGATCAACATGGGTTTGTGGAGGGTAGGACATCTGTAGATCATCCCAACACACTTTTAACCCTGATAGATCACTCTGCAGCGATGGGTAAGACTCTGTCATTGGCCTTTCTGGATGCAGAGAAGGCCTTTGACAGAGTTGAGTGGTCTTATCTGTGGCTCCTGCTGCGAAAGCTGGCCTTCCCAAATAAGTTAATTAACGTGCTTAAAACACTATACTTTAACCCACAGGCAAAAATACTCATAAACTCAACCCTATCGGAAGCGGTGAAGATTCAACAAGGGACAAGACAGGGTTGCCCCTTGTCCCCTTCGCTCTTTGCCCTATACATCGAACCATTTTTACATCATCGTATAAGAGGTGGGTGGGGGGGTTATATGGGTCTACCAGCTTACGATATAAAACTAGCGGTATACGCAGATGATATAGTGGTGATATCTTCAGAGCGAGAATCTATGCAGGGTATAATAGAAGCCGCAAAACAATTTGGAACGTTTTCCGGCTATAAACTCAATCCTACAAAGTCGCAGGTGATGTATTGGACGGAAGACGGCGAATATGAAGGTCCCACGAATGTACAATATTTAGGTGTTAAAATTTGTCCTTCGGTTAAGGAAACTATTTTATTTAATCTTAAGGAAACTCTCAACCACATCTCAGAAACGCTTAATAAATGGTCTCATTTGCCAATTTCGTTAATGGGAAAGATAAATATCATAAAAATGATGATACTCCCCAAACTTTTATACCTATTCAGAGCCTTACCTGTAGTATTATCAAAACAAGACCAAACTAAAATTAACCGGTTGATTACCGGATTTATATGGAAGAAAAAAGCTTCAAGGTGGAGCTTGCGGAAATTGCAGAAAGAGTGGTTGTGTGGCGGACTCTCTTTGCCTAATATACTTTGGTACAATTGGGCAGCCATTATGAACAGAATTAAAGAAGTACTCGGGTGGGTCCCAGAGACTTCATTGGGTACAAAGATTCTTAAAAGCCTTAATCGATCAGGCGGAGAGAAACATTTCGGTAGCCCGTCTTATTTTAAAAAGATTAGGTGGAAGGTTCTCGGCAACCTCGGTCAAAATTGGTCCGGGATAAGGAAAACATTGGAAATCCCAAATTGGCATCAATATACAGCAATTTGGCATAACCCTAATACACCCCAGTTACAGACCAACGCCACTTCAACTATTTGGGAGCTAGCAGGCATTACTCGCTGGGGACAAATACTTCAAGACGGAGCTATCCGCACTTTTGATAATTTGAGGGAGTTGTATGATGTCCCCCACACAGCCTTCTTTAAGTATTTGCAGATCCGTTTAGCCAGCCAAAGAATACTTCAAAATTATAAGTACATAGATCCGGAAGAGTTAAGACCACTGATCACCTCAGTTACGGGAGCGGGCACAATTACTCGTTATTATAAACTATTTTGTTTACAAGAGTTTGAAGATTTAGAAAGTTTGGCAACGAAGTGGCAAGAGGAGATAAATGTGGAAGTGAGGGGAGAAGATATCATACAAGTCCTGGCAATGGCTAAAAAATCTTTCATAGCAACACGATATAGTTGGCATCATTTTCAGTCTATGCTTAGACTATATTACACTCCGGCACAGATTAATCGTTGGAGGGGGGACACCACCTCATCTTGTCCGCGTTGCCACGATCCCACTGCAGGTATAGTTCACATGCTGGTGACTTGCCCCAAAATGGCAGATTTTTGGCAGGGGGTGATTCAAGCTACTAACCGTGTTACTCAGAGTAATCTCGACTTTTCAATTAAAGATTTGATTTTTTCTATTAATAGAGCAACCCCATCATACATATATTACTTTAAGGCCTTTACCGTAGCTCGTATTTTGGCGGCCAAAGGATGGAAAGACCCAATACCTCCTAATATCCAACACTGGCAGCAGAGGATGGTGAATCTACGTGTATTAGAAACAGAAATTTTGCAGAGACGTCACGCATTTAGGACTTTAGACGCTTGGTGGGGCCCAGAAATGAATAGCATAAACCAAGTTTTAGAGGAAGACGAGTAATGTGTATACTTGTTTTGTATTGATTTTGTTTCTTCTTTTTCTCTTTTTCCTTTTCAGAATAATATTCTTTCTCATTAGATGATATGATGATTGTAATGTTACAGCAAAAACAATAAAAATAAAAAAATAAAAGAATCCAGAGGCGGTGGATTAGCAGGGATACATAAAGACAATATAAAAATAGAAAGGGATGACAATTTCAAGCTGGAAAAGTGTGAACATCTCCTGATCAGATGCCAAACAAACAGCACCAAATCCGACTCCTTTCTACTAATCTACAGACCACCAGGAGAAGATACAGAATTCTCAGACCTCCTGGCTGACGCAGTAGCGGATATCCTGATGAAACATAACAACCTCATAATCGTGGGTGACTTTAACATCAAAACCAACATCCCGGACGAAAACATGACCAAGACATTCATCAACAACATGGAGGCCATGTACTTCATCCAAGGAGTAACGCTACCAACACACAGGAAGGGCAATTCCCTTGATGGAATCTTCCACATGGACCACACCATAGAAGTAGGGAATCCCAATTGAACTACCATGGAGCAACCATATAGTAGTAGTAGTAAACATAATCTTTATTTGGCTAAACAGCCTTAAAGATAAATCAGCAAGAGAATTCATACAAAATACAAATAAAAACATTGAATAAATTTAAAATGATACATACATAAAATTTCATTAAAATCAATAGGAAAATCAACAAATCACAGAGCTTTATGAACATTACATGAATTCTGGTAAGTATATACAACCTTGATAGCAAAACAGAATAAAATCTCCCACAACCAATTAACATATGTAAGAGCTTAGCAGTGATTATACCGCAGATAGTGGGAAAACTAAACTTTCGTAAATTAGGAAAAATGTTGGTGACAAAACTGATACCCAACAGTAGAGCCACTCAATGATATGGACGTTACGATTAGCCATGCAGTGGGATTAAAGTGTGAACGCCCACGGTAGTTAGCTCATACGAGTCAGCCAGAAAATAGAGACCTTAGAACATTACGGGCTCCGCGGTGCTTCACGGAGTCAGTGGGCATGTCATAAAGTCTCTATAAAGGCCGGGTTTGCTAAGAGCGGCTATTTTGACCTTCCAAGCACACATAGTGAATGAAATGATCCGTAAGATGACTGCAGGATCTGAGTTGTTGAGTAGCCTACTAAGTGCTAACGAATCCCCACAAGTTTCCCAGCTATACAGGGAATCCTTCAACCATTGTTGCCTTAGCTCGTTAACCATGCTGCAGTGGAAAAAGAAGTGTGGAATGGAGTCCGGGGATGAGAGGTCACAGCTACACACCCGGTGTGACTTGGGGACCCCTGCTCTTCCTCCCCAATACTCTAAAACCAGCAAAACTCCCAAGCGTATCTTAGCAAAATTGGTTGCCATACTGGTTGAATAACACTTGCTCAAATACCTTTCCTGCCCTAAACATTTCTTGAAACCAAGAAAGTGCAGAAATGAAGTTTTTTTAGAAAGTGTGAATATGTCGTGGTGCTGACTCTCCCTCCCACAAACTCGTTTAATTCGCTCTTTCCTAACTAATGGGTCAGTCGGTGGCGCTGTAAAACACCAATCCAGTTTTAACAGCAAGGAAAGGGTCAAAAACCTGGTGGCAAGTGGGTGAGGAGTTGATAGAGACAGCGAGGACATAAGTTCTTTAAAGCAATGATTTGCAACTAAAGAAGAGTGGCTCATACCCAGACCCCAGAGGAAAGAGATATAGCGCCGATGTGCCTTAAAATTTAGAGAACAGTAGTCTAGTTCAAGGCGCAAAGCGGCCACAGACATTGTTTGAGATACAGAAAAAGCTTGACGCAGTACTCTCCCCTCGATTCTTTCCAACTCTGCCCACTGACGGTAGCCCCAAATCTCTGCCCCATATAATACTGTGGCAGAAAATTGCTGATTGTAAACTGAGAGGAAGGGGAGGAAGGAGTTGCCTCCGAATTCACGATTGAATCTACGCAAGGCTAGAGCTTTGACTAAAGCTTTTTGGCTTACGTCTCTCATGTGGGGGGCCCACGACAGAGTTTTATGAAAAACAACCCCCAGATATCGAAAGGAGTCAGTGTGTGCTAAAGCCTGGTCATCCAAATACCATGTGTGTTTATTAGCTCGATGCCCAAATTGAAGAGTAAAAGATTTACTTTTATTTATTGAAAGGCCATGAGTTTTACTAAATTCCATTAGACAGTTTAGTTTCCGCTGTAGACCGATCCTAGTGCGGTCAAGAAGGACAAGGTCGTCCGCGTAGGATAGGATGTCCACTGTTTTATTGTCTACCACTGGCGAAGCCCCTCTCACTTTTGAAAGCCGTTCAGGGAGATCGGCGAGAAACAGATTGAAAAGGAGGGGGGCGAGAACGCACCCCTGCTTGACACCACAGCGTGTTGGGATTTTATCAGAGAGCTCCCCATTGGGGCCGTATCTAAATCTGGCCCAGGTGTCAGAGTGTAATCCCTGTAGAATTTGCAGTAAATTACCTGGAATACCCCATGACCGAAGCTTGTTCCATAGCAGAAGCCTTGGAACACAATCGAAGGCAGCCGAGTAGTCTATAAAGCATACAAACAGTTGACCTTCTTTTGCAATATACTTTGCTGCTAAGAACTCCAGGGAGAAAATTTGATGATGCGTAGATGTACCACTTCGAAACCCACCTTGCGTGTAATGGAGTATATTGGCATTATCGACCCAAGCCTCCAGACATTTCAAAAGATATTTGCCGAAAATTTTGCTTAAAATGTCTTGTAAAGCAATCAGTCGGTAAGATTTAGGGTTGTCCTTAGGGCCCTTTTTGTATATGGAAAAGTATATAGCACCTTTCCAGGCGGTAGGGATATCACCATTCTCTAAGAACCTATTAAAGAGGGGTGTCAGTATTTGGGCCCAACTCAATACATTGTTTTTAAATAAGGCTGGCGGAAGGGCATCGGGACCCGGAGCTCTTGATTTACAAACGTCCATAATACAGTCTACAATATCCGCGATTGTAGCCTTACCGATGGTCCAGGCGCAAAGACCTTTAAGAGCAGGTTTTAGTATTAATGACTGCCCCATGAAATGTGATTTGATGAACGTTGTCCAAACCTCACGAGGTAAAGAAGAGGCGGGAACTAAAGAACGATCCTGCGAGGTCCCATTGGTAACTAATAGCCAAAATTTCCTCATATTCCCCGAACGCAATGTTTCGGCCATCTCTTCCCATTTCAATAGGGTAAAATAATATTTTTTAGAACGAAGCTTAGCTTTGTATTCTTTCTTAACATTGGCGATGGCCCTAGGGCTGACATTGGGAGAGGACTTTATTCTTCTAATAGACCGACGTAGGTCTGCTCGCCAAATGCGGCACTCCCGATCAAACCAGCCTGTAAACATAACTGGCTGTTTTATTGGGACCTGATATGAAAAAAGTGTCTGTACAAGGGACACAAAGGAATCGTAATCAGTGTTTAACTCATCACCAGAAAATATACGACTAGACAATAGATCTAGAAGATCGTGCTGGAAGGGCGGGAGATCAATTTCCCATCGTAACTTGGATCTGTTGTAAACCCTTATGTCCTTCAAAAATGGATTTGCCAAAGGCCTGGTATAATTACTGGAGAAGACACACCTAAGACTGCTGTGGTCGCTCAAGCTTTCTACATGGATTTCAAAGTCGACCACTAATGACCAACATATTGGGTTCATAAAGCAATAATCAATTAGTGAGGCTGTTGAGCCCCTGAAGAAGGTGTTCATACTTTCCTGAAGTCGCCCAACCCGCCCGTTGAGTGGGTAGATATCATAAACGGACAACATGTCCAATACGGCCTTTGCTTTCCTTGTGAGTCTTTTCTTACCATGTGTTGGGGACAGTTTAAGGTCTGGAAAACTTGCTCTGAAAATTAGGTTAGAGGGGACAACTTCTGGATCCAGTAACCACATGTTAAAGTCCCCGCAGATTATTACACCCGCTGAAGGATTAGAGTCAAGAATGGAAGATAAACAATCAATGATTTTTCTCAAATAGTTACCTTTATTGATTTTTACAGGGTGAAGATACACATTAATTAAGATCAAATCAGAAGAATTAAAAGTTAGAGTTGAAGGCAACTGAACATGCACGGCTATGAAGGATTCAGAGTCACTCCATGACTGTACCACCAGCCAGTTCAGTGCAGTGGAGATACACAATAAAAGGCCGCCAGCGGCGCGACCATGTGTTGAGGGCAAGGCAGGTGCCGAAATACATTGAAAGTTGTCGAAATTATAAGCCTCAACCAACCATGTCTCCTGCAGGAAAATCAAATCATTAGTTGCACAACAATTCCGCCAATGGTCTACTTTATTAGGGGCACTGAAGCCTGCACAATTCCAAGACAATACGCGAAAAGGGAGAGTGCGTTGGGTTGGAACCTCAGAGTCATTTTGAACCGTAGATAAGAACTGTTCCTCCTGAATAGATAGTTAATACGAATAATCAGACTGACCTACAGTCTCCCTGGGACAAGAGTCCATCAGATTCCCCCTATCAGAGGCCTGCCAGGGTATAAGATCGATAACATTCCCAGCCTTAGAACTTGGAGCTACATGAACAAGGCCCTTGGATCTTTTTAATTCATTAAATGCCCGGTTCACAGAGTCAGTACGGCTATCCATTATGATACCGAATTTGCGAAAAGACTCCTGGTTATCGAGCAGTATGTTACAAAACTGTGATGAAGTGAATGTGAAAAGCGTAGCTTCCCCGTAGATACTGGACCTAGCTTTAACAAAGTCTACTGAATGGATATCTTTGGTAGAAATTTCGCCAGATATACGCAATCCTCTACATAAGTTGAGAAGCGAACATCGGTTGAGAAAATAGCGTCTGCCGGCAGAATCTGCTAGGGGATGCTGAGGAATCATAATAAGACTACATGACAAGTCAGGGTCCTCATCAAATGAAGGAACAGGCTGCCGGACCTGAGAGCCCGATCTATTTAATTGTAGGTCACGGTCTGATCTTAAATTGCCTTTACTAGTTGAAAAGTCAAAAACTCTTTTTACTGGGACAAAGGCCGGAGCGGCAAAATTCCATTGGTTGCTAGCCTGGACTGGGTTTGAGCGTGGTCTATGATTACTTGAACCGGGGATCGAAGGGCTTGGACCGGGGGGCATCTGAGCCGCAGTCTTCCTGCGCTTAGAAACTGGAGGACTATCGGTCCCCCCCACTTCAGAGACTAAGGTGACACCAGAGGTTTGAGATCCCACTGTAAAAGCTGTTACCGCCTTCTCAGTTAAATCTACAACCTCAGTGGTGGCAGATGGTTTCCCGATAGGCCCTGAGACAGGGATGGAAGGGACGGCATCGCGCATCTGGGTCAAAATTGAATCATCTACACTATTTAGAAATTCCATTTGAGTCCCACAGCTGATCTTCGTGGGAGCACTTTTTGTGGGAGCTGTAGTCAGTAACAATTTCTGCGTGTTTTTTAAAGCATGCAGACTGTGGTCTCTAATGGTACCCTGTGTTAGTTTTAACTCATTCAGGGATTTTTCTAACACATCAATCCTCGCTAGCAAATCCCCCACGGCCTGGCGATTCACTGTGTCCTGTTTTGCAGTGGCTACCTGAAGATTTAGAAACGCATCAGTTAGACCTTCATGCATCTTTTGCTGATTTGATAGTAAGGTGGCGATACTGTCACTGAAGATGGTCAGTTGGCTGGAGATTAAAGGTGTTGTGGACGTGCTTGGCTGGGCCTCAGCTAACAGTGGTCGGACTGTCAGTGCGGAGGATCCTGAACCGAGAGCCGCAGAATCTGAGAGGGCTCTTTGCACCGGGCGAGTGGGAAGAGCGAACCACATGTCACTCGTATGGAGTGAGTCTAAAGCTACCACCGACATATCCCTGTCATTACCATGGGGGGGACTTAGTTCACATACAACTGAACGTGAAATGTCTGGTGGGAAAGAGTCCGTGTGGGGCCTGGATATAGGTGAGAATACCGGGGCATCTAGATCTTCCTCAATTGAAGGATGTACATGATCTACACTCCTAGCTTCCATCGTTTTGGTGCTATTTAACATTGGTGGTAGATCACTGTTCAGGGATACAGATAAGCCTTGATCGTTAAAAATAATAATAGAGCGGTTGGATGGAAGTGACGTTACAATGGTAGATTTATTCACTGTTGGGGATTGTGAAATGAGGTAGTTAGTAAGAGAGCCCTGCCTAAAGCCGGAAAGATCGGGCAAGTTTTTCGAAGCCATACCTCCCACTCGGTTGCTCTTAGCACCCCTAGGTAATCTGCAAGCGGGGTCCTTCCCTTTGGAGCGAGTAATAATTTCACTACTCTCACTTGTGGCCATCGTAGTGACTGGTAAGTATCCCACACACTTGTACAGTTATAGAGTGTATAGTACTCAAAAATATAAATATGACTAAATGACAGGTACTGGTACCACCACCGTGGTAACACAACAATAGGCCGATGAAATACTAAGTAGAATCACATGACGGGTATTAATATCACCACAGTGGTAACACAACAGTAACACAGTGAGAACACACTGCTATTGGGTCAGTAATTGTTATAAGAGGATGGCAACTGGCCTGGCAGCCTGACTAAACAATTACTCCTCTCTACTAATGATCCTAACAGTTGAGTCTCCCCACACTTGGCCTGACAACAGAGGCAATAGCCAGCCAAGCCAAGGTTAACTACACCTAGAAGGGTTATGCCTACACCGCAATTAACCCTAACTTTTTGGGGAGGTGTAGAGTAAAATTGACAACAATAAAATGTAGCCACAATACTATACAATGTGGCAATAAACCGACTTTTGATTTTGGCACAAAACCTGTGACCTCCTGTAAACCAAGGTTGTATACACATATACACAGGAAATGTCTAAACCACACTTGACCCTGGTTTTTAGAGAGGTAATGGCAGAGAGTGAGATTGACAATAATAAAGTGTAGCCACCAATACAGTAAAATGTGGTAATCGATCAGTTTCTAGTTACAGTCACAGAGCCTGTGATCTCCTGCTGGCCTGTTGATGGTAACAGCAAATTAACACACAAAAAGAAAAATCTGTAGGGCCACACTAGTACTGACAGCAGGAGGGTAGCACCAACTATGGAATTTGGCCCCTTTTACCAAACTTGGTGAAAAAAGCGTGCAAAAGCATACAAAACACTGTTTGTGTGAGAAAATGTATAGAGGTGTGCTCACAAAAGGGCCACTGGACACTGGACACTCCACGCTTGCCCTGAGTACAGGGGGGTGGAAACAAATAAATGTCTTGAATAGACACAGTAGCGCTTGCCAAAGTGCAAACCTTGGGGGCTACAACACAAAGTAGGATGTCTGCTTAAACAAAAGTTGCACCAGTAGCACTAGCCAAGCACTAGCCAAGGCAGGAGGCCTAGGGGGCTGCTAGAACAGATAGGTACTGTAAGTAATATAAATAGTCGCAGTAGCGCTTACCAAGGAACAAGCCTTGGGGGCTACAACAAAACTAAAGTGTCCAATGGAACTTTTCCAAATAGGTGCAATAAATGGTCGCGGTAGCGCTTGCCAAGGTTCAAACCTTAGGGGCTACAACAAAACTAAAAGTGTCCAATGGCACTTTCCAAAATAGATGCAATAAATGGTCGCAGTAGCACTTGCCAAGGTACAGACCTTAGGGGCTACAACTAAAGTGTCAGATTTAACGACAGCAAAGTTGATACTGGTACTGGTACTGTAGATAGATAGAGTGGATAGATTAGATGGGCACAGTAGGTGCGCACAGTGGCACATAAGGCTCTGGCGAGGGCTAAATTGCACAACAATAATAACAATAGGTAGACAGCAGTAACAGTAGATAATAATCTAGCTATTAGTTATTGGTTAAAGACTAATATGCAGCGATAGATAGACAGAATATTCCAGTCCGTTACCCTATGTACCCTATGTAGCAAGCAAGATGGCAACAGTCTGTCTGTCGTTGGAGTCTGTGGACTTGTAGAGAACAGACACCCAAATGGCTGGACAAAAGTGAAAAGCAACTGGTGTCAGAGACAGAGTACCTCAGAGTGGCCGAAGACGGCCAAAGACCTTCATGAAAGACTCGAGCCACGACTCCAGCCGCGCACTTGGGCCGCATAGAACCGCTACGCTGACCGCTCGCCTAATTGCTTCTTTTGAGCCGGAGCGGCGGGTGACGTCACCGACGTCGGTCCCTGACGTTGGACGTTGGACCTACTCGCTGCCTGCCGGGAAATGTAGTCCTCGCGGCCACGTGCTGTGCAACGCCGCAGATGGGAAGCGGCTTGATTCACCTCCCCGAGGGTCACCAGTGTCCCCCCTCTGGCCGCCGGCCCCCCACCCCTGTAGGGGGTACAGCTCAGCTCACGCCTTCCTCCTGGAGCCTGGAGCCTGCGTGGAACCAACAGACTGGGTAGGTGACTCGGCACCCCTCTCCTCGCTTTTCTGTGTCTTTGTCCTTTTCTGCGTGCTCCTCCACTGACTCAGCCTCTCACACGCTACGCGCTACACCCGCCAGGTCGGGTCTTTACACCGCGCCCACGCTGCCAGTCAGCACTTCTCTTTTTCTCCTTTCCTTTCTCAGTCCTCTTTTCCAAAAGTTCCTTTAGCTGTCAGTTTTCTCAGTTTTCCTCACAAAGACGGCCAAAGACCTTCATGAAAGACTCGAGCCACGACTCCAGCCGCGCACTCGGGCCGCACAGAACAGCAACCATATAATGATCCCATTCAGCATCTCGAAAGGAAAAAGGGATCGGAAGGAAGTCCAGAAGACCTCGACCAGAA
>JASBQK010307784.1:0-12828 GCA_030264995.1 Desmognathus ocoee | reverse complement strand
CTTTCGGGTGGCTGGGGGTAAAGTTAATTCAGCCCAGGTTAGTCTGGACTGAATTAACTCACCCCTAGGAAAAAACCCTTTTTTGGGGTTCCCAGGGGTGTTTTTGAAAAATTACCGTCGGTAATTTTTCAATGCCTAACGGTCAGGACATTCATGAATGGCCCGACCGTTTTGTCAAATTGTCTTTTGATACCTTCAGATGTTCTACAAGTTGTCTTTTTTGCCCTTTTGGCTTAGGAACGTTTACAGTTGTTGATATTGATTCCGTGGCTGCCACTGTGCAGGCTTCGTAGTAATATTGTGACCATGCTGCCCCTACTGGGGCAGTATAATATTGCAGCCTGAGAGTGCGAGCTCAAAAGAGACAGGACAAGTTGACCTCTGTTGATGAATGGTATTCCATATACAAAAATTGTATGTATTCTGTTCCACAAACAGTGCATGTTTGGAGAACACGGTGGCAAGGTCATTTTTTCATGAGAAATAGGGGAGGGCCTATGCTCTACCCTGATCCTGTATATCTATCCAGGTTTTGTTCAATAAAAGACACTATGCCAATTTGGTCCACGCGTGGTCTGATGGATGGCGTCTCCGCTCCAGGGAAAGGCTGGGGGCAATTGAGAGAGACGATTGCTACTGTTACCCCATAAATCCTGGTATGAATACCTCGCTGGATGACCCATGTTTTTACACCTGGTGGAGAATGCGGGCATTCCTGACCGCTAGTCCCCATGAAGATTGATGACAAGGGAGCCCAGCTGTCCTCCTGCGGCCTTGGGGAAGATCTATCTCTGTTGATGGATGGCAGAGCCCCCTTATCAATCAGTGAGAAGAAGATTGACATGCAAGGGGAGTGTAACCACCCTCATTTAAGGTGTCTTGGCTTTAGTGCGCACACTTGATTTATTACTCCCTCACTGTTTGCATCTCAGTATAACGTAATCATGGAGGAGTCCTCCTGCTCCCTGATATTGTGCTGCGCTTAGCATAAGACAGTGCAGTGTAATTTATGGAGGGTGTTTGCACAGCTCAGAAGAGCAAACAAATTCTACAATGGGAACATCCTTTGCCTGTTAGTAAGATAGGAGAGGATCTTACCCCCTTTTGGTGTAATGCGTTTTGTTTGTAATGAGATATTTAAGTGGTGACTGGGTGAATTTAAAATCCCCAGAAGTCAATAGAACCTAGCTCAGCATTGGTTTAGAGTGGTGCAGTGTGGTAAAGCACTCCATGACATGGCGATATGAGGGTGTCTTACAAAGACTCTTTAGCCCAAAGGATTTAGACCCTATTGAGTATCAGATTAGGGAAATAGGGATATATCTACAGGTCACATTAGGGAAAACAGATGGACAGTTGGCTAGTAAAAGAAGCTGCCCCAACCTTTTGCACCCCCATTATGACCCCATTAGGGTGAAAAAAGGTAAGAGTTATGGAGGTCAGTCACCTCCATAACTCTTCATTCTCCCCACAGTCTAGAACAGAGATTTCAGGGAGTGACTCTCCCCAGATCCGTGGGCTGGGAGTAGTTTCACTACACGAGGACACAAAAGATGAGGCTTGCGTCTTACTTTGTATTTTCTCTGTGGGAAGAGGGGGATAAAAGTGAGAGGTAGAATTCCAGCTCATTTAAACCCAGTAAGCAGTTGGCTATCTCCCGTGAGCGAGCTGAAGTTAGAAGTTAAAATTATGAAGTCTGTAAATTGAAAACTAATTTGGCATTGCAGCATTTAGAGTCCCGTAATGTTCCTGTGTATGCGCTCCTTTAGCAGAGCGAATGCAATCCGGGTCTTAGCATCTGTTGGACCATCAGGTACTGGAACCAGAAGTGATGTACTGAGGACTTCCCTTCTCCTCCCTCTATTCAGCAAGCTGAAAGAAGGTTGAAAAGGGGGTCCACAAGGACCTGGTGGGAATCCTGTGGCACTGCACCTGTAAAGACACAAACAACAAAAGGAGAGTTTTACTAATGGGTTGAGGTGGACAAATGAGGGAGTGACAGCGATTGCTATGAAGTACCGGGACTTCATAGCAAGGAATCCCCCTGGAAGCTCTATACCTGGTGCAGCGTAAGTAGCTCTGAATAGCTGAATCACAATGGTAACCGAGAGCGCAGGAGGTAGTTTACGTGTTCTAGCACACACGTGAGCGCTAGGGTTACCAAAGGGAGAATAGTGTCTCAGCAAGGCGTAGACCAAATAAGCAAAGGCTAATGTCACTAACTGACAATAATCAGGGCAAGTCAAGCAGTCCGATAGAACAGGCAGAGGTCTGGCAATGTACGGGCGGCAAAGGTACCAAAGGAGGAAGCAGAGAGTGATAAAACAAACAGGCAATAAGGTCTGGCAACGAGCGGGCAACCGAAATATAAAGGGCAAGGCAGAGGCAGGTCAAACAGCAGTCCGGGTCACTTATCTGAGTCAGAGAGAAGAGCAAGGTCGAAACACAAGGCACAGCACGGAGTCCGCTTGTTGTTGGCAAGCAAAGACTCTGTGTCGGCGTCCTCCTTAAAAGGCGCCCCGAGGAACCTGGAAACAAACAAGGGACTAGCCAAGTACCAACAGCAGTCAATCTAAAGTGTGAGCAGAGCGCCATCTTGAAACGGGCAATAGTCAATGGTCATGGAATGATGCCGTAACCGGCTACCGGTACCGGCCTTCATAGCAATCTGGGCCTAACACTATATCTTTGTGAAAATGACCACGGAGTTGCCGTACCCGTGGACTAGGGGTGAAAGGTCGGCGTTTGGGAGGATTAGGTGGAATCCTAACAGCATCATATTGCTTTCCAGGCCCAAACTAGCAACTTAATTTTAATCAGGTCGGCAACTGTCAGCCACCTCAGTGCCTGCCGGGCCTCAAACAGATGATCAAGTTAAAAATTGTCCATAACGCTCTATTCTGGCTGGCCTGTACTCTTGCTATCAGCTTCTTGGGAGATCCAGCCAGCAAAGTCAGTGCATATATAAATCTGGTACTGACCACTGCTGCACCTCAAACTGCAGATTATACAAAATAAATAAAGTTCACATTAGACTGTAGCCCTGCCCCTCACTAACACTCCCAAGGGCCTCACAGTTCCTCATTGAAGGGCTGATTCTGTAGAGGAAGAGTGTATTTTAGCAGGTGTAGAGTAACATATTAATAGGCCAGCATTTCATGATATTGAAAACAATCGCCCCATCCCCCTGCCACTCCCAATGGGCCTCACTGTCTTTACATTTAGGGGTTGACTCTTTTGGGGGTGAACTGTACCATAGCAGGGGCTTAGTAAGGCATGCCATGGGAGTACATTTCATGAAATCATGAACTGAAACAATTGCCCCTGCCCCACACGGGCACTCCCTTGAACCTTACTGTGTCTCATTTAGGGGTTGGCCCCCTAGTGGTCCACCTTATACTAGCTGGAGAAGCAATGCAAGTATTAGAACAGCCGTTCATGCACTTGAAAACTATTGCCCCAACCGCTCCATAACTGCCATGCCAATGCTAACAGATTAGTAGAACTATATAGAGAGAATTGACGCTAGTAAATAGTCATCGTGCCGGGCGAGCAGAGATTACGAGCAGGAATAAGTGATCATATTATCGTCAGATGTCTGTTTACAGAAACAGCACTTGTTTAAAGCAGAGATGCAGGTTGGAGACAGACACAGGGATCAGGAAGTTGTTTTATGAGTAGAATAGAAGTTGGCTCTCTTAGCACGCCAGAGAATGAGCGTGCATTTGCATTTTAATGTGTGCCTGATATATTTTAACCCACGCTTTTACAGCCCTTTAGCTTTTTACTGGAAGCAAGGGGGTGGTCATTGTTGAAGTAACGTAGAGGTATGGGAGGGTTCTAAGCAACTAGTGCAAAGGGTTTTAGAGATTTGGGGTATAGTCCCATACATTTAAACACAATAGTTTTCAGAATAGCTGCTCTTGGCTTTAATGAGATCAACTGAAAGAGGAGATTCGACTTTGGGGCAATGCAGATTTCACTGCTGTTGAATGCCTTTGCTTCATGGAGCTAGAATGCAGTTTGTCAACATTCCTGAGTGAGAAAGGCCGTGACATAAACAGATGAAGACACTGTCACACCTCTGCCTGCGGATGCTGATGGCGGCCATCCAGGGACTGGAGACTGCCCTGGAGACTAAGGACTGGTCTTCAGGATACTGGAAAGGCCTGAGGCATGTCGGGCGTATTTGAGGCTGCTTTGCCAGTAGCTTGAAGTGCCCAGACCTAAAACAAAACTCATACCAATTTGACATTCATTCTGAAATATGAAAACAATACCAACGCCATTTTGAAAAACGATGCACGTGAACTGTGTTACTGCTGACCACATGGAACTGAGAGCTCTGCAACTAACCATTACTAACTCCAGCGTAAAAGGGATGGGGCGCTTAGTTTTAACCTGCAGGATGCTCATTCCCATGAAAGTCAGTGTGATTTCGCAAACCTCACACCGCATCAAGCACAAAAGCAATTATAAATGAAACCCATATGAGCTCATGCGGAAGGATACAGATAGAAAGAAATATGTGACCTTCACTCCCTTTTCTAAAACCGAAAAACCCGAGTTTCCATGCCAAAACCCAGAGAATTGCAAGGCCAGGCAAGTGGGCATGGGAAGACAGAAATTCTGAATATAATGAGTTATTATTTCTTATTGAAGTTGCTTCAGGCAGCTATCTACCTCCTGTTGGGCAACTTGCCTAAAGGTTCGTCAGTGGCAAGACCCGCAAAAATAGAATAAGATAGGAGGTCTGAGACAGAAAGAGAGAGAGAGAGATAGAACGAGGACTGGACAGGTCGGTGGAGAGAGGTCCGAAGCCCAAGATCTGTCCCGGGACGAGAAGGGGGAGAAGGAGAAAAGATCTGAGCCCTAAACGGGTAGCCTGGAGCCTTGTCTCTGACACACTTGTCAGACCACAAGACGAAATACCCAGACCTGATACTACGAACTACGTATCAGGCCCCAGACGGGAACACGGCCGTGTTCCTTAAATACGTTTGGCATTCTAGGAAGGGCTGGGACGGTCTTATCTACCTGCCCAAAAGACCAGAGAGGGAAGAGAGGTGCCGCTGACTCCTGACCAGATCCTGAGCGAGTAATCCGAAGAGGGAAGCCGAGCCGGGTCGCAGGGATCCGCCTCAGACTGTCCCACTTAAACCTGTGCGCTGCGCAGGTGGCCGAAGGGAATTTTGCAGTCGTTCCCCCAGCAAACCCCACAGAGGATATTCTCGGGTGAGTTGCACTACGCACACACACGCGCATGCGTATATATAGCGTGAGGCAAAACACACAAGTCTTCCTTATTTGTAGTAAGAAGTCTGACATTACTATTAGCCGATAGATACAGACGTTATACTCTAAACATAACCCTGTGCGAACCATATTATCCCTAAACGTGCTGCTAAGTGCTGGAACCGCCAGTATTACGTGCTGCTAATATATTTACCAATATATATATATATGAATATTGTCATGGTGATTTACACGTGTAACCATTATTTTTATACTCAAAATAAACGTGCCAAACAAGAGCACATAACTACCAATTGGCCTCTCTGATCATTGTTTGGATTATTATTATTGTTATTACTGTATATTATTGCTCTGTATGGTTTAGGCTGCACTGCTGATACAATGAACCTAGAATAGATCTTACAGTTTGGAGGGACTACCCGGATCGTAATCAGTACTGAAGGTGCCCGAAAAACCAAAATAATACAGAGCGGTTAAAATAAAAACAAAATTTAAAATGGCCGCAAAACCAATTCCTCTAGAGGACCTGAAAAATATAATGGTCGCGGACCTGTTCGCCTGTTCAGGATCCAAACTATTAGAAATAAACGATTGGATTAATGAACAGATAGACGAGATTGCTAAATTCCCAAGTGACACATTTGAAAAAAAAGGATATCTTGTACAGGCAATGGTCGAAGTATTCGCCAAGACAGACAAGAAGGAGAAATCAAAAGCTTTATGCTATTTAGCAGGAAGACTGTGGTTTGTCCATAACGCTCTTTACCATGAGAACATAGACCTAAGAAATGAAAACACAAATCTCACAGACACTATTACTGACATTAAGGAAGAATTGTTGATTTTGCTCACGGAAAAAAATGCATTGAATGAAAAAGTATTGCAATTACAACAAGAGCGCGACAATGATAGGTTTTTGCCTAGTGAGAATGGTGATTTGTGGAATGAAAGCTATAAGAATGTAACTAGGTACCAGATAATAGCTGACCTGGAGGATAAAAAAGCAGAAGCAGCTGTATGCAATGATCAATTGACTAATTTAAGGAAAGTATACAGAACACAGGTTGACACCATACTAGAAATGCAAAACCAAACACGTGCAGAACGCAGGCGTAGTGATGACAATGACCTGAAAATACAGGAATTAGAAGCTGCGCTGCGAAACTTGAGAGCTTTGCATACCTCCGATTGTAAAGGGGAATGCAAAGAAGTAATCAGGCTGTTGGAGAACAACCTATTACGAGCTGATGAGGAAATCGAACTCCTCATAAGAGATGTAAAAACAGAAAGGGAGCGATACTGGGGTGCAGAAGAAGTGCTCCAACAAAAAGACGTAAATATTGCAGAAAGAGAACGACTGATTTCACAGTTAGAACGGGAAAATGACCTCTTAAATAAACGGTGCGGTGATTGCCAAGATGAGATACAGGCAATACGAACGCGCTTAATGAGAGAGATCGAGAAAAAGGACGCTACCCCCAGGTATATGACCCCAGAGACGGTTAAAAATAGAAGCGAGTCCGACCTAGGAGAGCCATCAGATGAAAGGGAATATTACCGAAGAGGGGCGAAGCCTAAAAAGGAAACAGAGAGAACGAGAGAGGGACCGAGGAAACGGGCCTCTGCTCGAACTTATCCAACTAGTCAGGACGAATCGGATCCTGAATGGACCGTAGTGCCAAGAAGGAAAGATAAGAACAAAAAGAATGGGGTAAATTACAAACAACGGTCAGAAGAGCAGACGGTACCCCACGCTAGCGCAAAATCGATAAAGGCTTTGCGAAGCATGTTACCGTCCTTCTCCAAGTCAGACAAAACTGGGTCAATTTTAGAACACTTGTCCCTTTACCAGCGCCTTATGCAAACTCTGGAAATGGACAGTGACGTGGAGTTAAGAACTTATTTAAGTTGGACCTTTGCGTCCGACTCCCAAACCTTTTTTCTGAGTGTCAACAGCCAGGAATACGACACGTGGGCCGAATACCGGGGCGAGGTAATTAAATATTTTTCCCCGCATAGGAACACCCACGAGGCACTGCGCCACGCCTTAAATTTAAAATGCGAGTTTAACCAACACCCGCGGGATTATCTGCAACTGCTTAAAAATGCTTTTGCGCAGGTGCAGAAGGGTGTTGACGTGGAAACTAAGCAATTTCGGGACGCCTACTTCTACGGGCTTCCCCTAAACATTCGTACCCAGCTTGCACGCGACTATGATGACAATCGAAGCATTGATTGGATTTATAAACAGGCAAAAAGCGTGTACGATGTAAGCAGAACAGTAGAAAATACAGAGGCAAAAGAAAAACCCAAACCTAGCAAGGTGTGCGAAGTTAACAAAGAAAAAGAATTACCTTTTGAAGCGGGCGGCGCTAAGCCCCGCCCTGCGCCAAAAGAAAAAGAACGACAACGGAGCCCTGAGCAGAAAGCACCTAATGCGCCTGCGAAGGAGCCCGAGCCAGCAGGTACGATTAGTCCCCGATACAAGGGAAATAACCCCATACCCAACTTCGTTTACAAACCCAAAGAAATACCGGGTGAAACCCGCTCGGGCGGAGACGGGGAAAGGCCGATAGAGAAAGAAAACAAAGAGAGGGAGCCGTACTACTCTAAACCAAGGGAACAATATTATCCCAAAGAAAGAGAATACTACCCTCAAAACAGACAGACGCACTATCCCCAGAATAGGGAACGAAACGCTCAAGACAGCTATAGGCAAGGGGGTTACGACCGCCCTGACTATCAATCAGAAAGGCGTGAACCGGGTGACAACCGTGAGTGGCAGGACACGCGCCCATACACTGATGATCGGGACCGATATCAGCCATGGGACACACGCCCCCGTTCCCCACGGCAACCCAACCGCATGAACGCGCTTGAAGAACAGCTAGATGAGTTAAGCCGTCAATACAAAAAACTACTCACCAAAGACTCGGGGCCTAGCCCACGGGCACGCGCGGTAGCTAGTGAAGAAACCCAAGAACAAGATACCCCTCGCCCTGCCCAATGACGTGAAGGAAGGGCAGCTATGCCCAGGGGTCGAGTGACCGACGGGCGATATTTTCGACATTCACAATGCATTGAAATGGCAGCAGTTTTACCAAAACCCAAAAGTGAAACTGTAAAACGGCAACTTCCTGTGGAAAAGAATCTGCCGGGGAAGAGAGTGCAGGTCTGTGCCGCAACCGAAAAAGAAAACACAGAGACGCTTACACTCTCTAAACCCCAGAGAATCAAACAAAAAGTAATAGATGTGATGAAAAAAGCAATGGTTCGAAATTCACACTTTGTTTGTGAGCTGCGCGAGGAAAACGACCGACATTATGCGACAATAACTTTGAAAAATAGGTGGACAGTAGAGGCTCTGCTGGATTCAGGTTCCGAAGCTACACTTATATCGAAGAAAATATTTTGGTTTATTAACCAAGAGAAAACCGAAGAAGAGATAATGAAGTTAATCACACCAATAGGGATCTTGCACAGTGTAAATGGCGAGCCTGTCCCAGTAATGGGCATGGCTGAACTAGACGTCCAAATAGGAAAACACTGTATGCGACATCCGATGATGGTGGTAGATCTGACTTCGGTCGATGTGCTGGTGGGGGGTGACTTACTTAGCCGTTTGTCGCCTCTCATAGACTACTTTAACGGGGTGTTGTGGGCTCAAGTGAAACATCCCATTCCTCTCCGAAAAGTTGAAGCCGACAAACACAATAATGCACGGGTCCACGTCATTGAGCGTAGAACAGACTCGATTGAAATTTATTTTAGGAATTCACAGGACCCAGAAGTCACGGTGATCACTAAAAATTTCGACAAACATAATCAACAGTGCCACCGGCAGTCGACGGTGCTGCTGGATTCCGACAGAAAATGGGAGTCTCAGGTAGGAGAGGACTGCTTGAAGTTCTCTGCTAAAACACAGGGACGTCCCAAGACAAAAGTGAGCGATTTTACACCAATTAAAGTATTGGTGCCCATGAAAAAAACTGGGGAAAAATGGTCATTTCCTGTACACGTGGCAGGGGAAACTATTCCAGTGAAGGCTATTCTAGACTTAACCTTAGAGAGATCTTATGTGAGCGATAGACTAGTTCAAGAATTAAACGATAGAGGTAATACCATTGTGATAACTCCTTATGATACCGACCCCAGTGGTATACTACTGGAAAAACACGTTATTGGGAGAACAATGATCGAAGTGAGTATCGGAGGAAAGAAAGTGAGACATAATATGCAAGTTGTCATTGAATGTGATGAGGATGTTTGCATAGCCAATGATATTTTGCACCGAATTGTTGCTTTTGTGGATGTGATTAATGGAAACTTATGGTCCAGATTGGGGGGATTGCCCATGGATTTCAATGATATCCCGTTAGCACTAGAAAGCGACCAGATAATGCCATATGCCACTGAAATGGTCACCACGGGAAACTATGAAATCCCGGGAAACACGCGACAGGCTGCTTTAGGCATACGAGTAAGGAAGGGGCAGCAAAGTCCCGAATCAAAAGATGCTTACGTCAGTGTTAGCGAGAGTTGGAGGGAGCAAGGCATTTCTTCCCAATACACTGCACTGGTGGATCTACAGCATAACCACTGTAAAATACTTGTCGACAATATCTCCAACGATCCCGTCACTATCCCTAAAGGTACAGTGATAGGCTTAGCGGTTTATGACACGCATTTCAGTGTCGACCTAACTAACCCTATACTGGGTGCCACCGTAGATATGATTGATGAGGAGTCGCAGGTAATTTCCGAAAACATGTGCTCACGTCCTGAGGGGTGGTTCAGGGTCCACTCCATATATCCAGAATTGCCCTCTAGTGACGTTTCAGTACAACACAAGCAAGAGGGTGATGACATCGTGTTTTCAGTGACGGAATCCGACACTGAACATCGATGTCACGCCACGACAAAAGATCTGACGGAGCAGTTAGAAGAACAATACGAGTTGGCTGTACCCGAGATATTTCCGGGGTTCACCAAACTCGTGGAGGAACAAATTGCCAAAGCAGACGGCTGCAATTCTGACGCCGAAAGGGAGGCTTTAAGACAAATGTTCTTTGAACATCAGGAAGTGTTTTCTAGAGATTCATACGACTGTGGAGGCACTCATTTGCATGTGATGAGAATACCCACAGACCCAAGTCTTCCCCCTGTATTCCAGAGACAATATCGACTGCCCATGGCCTCTATTGAGGATCTGGCCGTCATTGTAAAAAATCTGGAAGAAAGAAAAATTATTAGGAAGATTCATAGCTCATTTAACTCTCCGATAATTGCTGTCCTTAAGGCCAATTCTACTTGGCGTCTTTGTGCTGACCTCCGTGAGATTAACAAGAGGGTACACCAATCTCGCTGGCCGGTTCCATACATTGACCAGGGGCTGGCACAGATGAAAGGGGCTAAACTTTATACGGCCATTGATTTAACTAGTGGCTATTGGATTGTACCCATTGCCGAGGAAGATCAATATAAACTTGCATTCACGTTTCAATCCTCCCAGTTCTGCTGGAATCGCGCCCCGTTCGGGTTTTTAAACAGCGGGAGCGAGTTTAATATATTCATTTCCAAAGCTATGCCTGACGCAGCTGAGCGAGGTACCCTGACCTATATTGATGACGTGCTCATTAAACACGACACGTTTCACAAACATTTAAACGAAATAAAACACGTGCTGACACAGCTAAAAGATGCTGGCGCAAAAGTGCAGCTTCAGAAAGCGCAGTGGTGCAAAACAAAGGTAAACTTTTTAGGGCATGAAGTCACGCCCCTAGGAATTAACATACAGAGACGTAAAATTGATACTATAATGAAATTAAAAGAACCCCGGTGTATCAAAGATGTCAGAAGCATTTTGGGAATTGTTAATTACAGCCGGAAATTTATTGAGGATTATTCTGATATCGTGCAGCCCCTGCTGAAGCTATTGAAAAAAGATTGTAAGTGGGAGTGGTCCACTATTCACCGGGAGGCGGTGGCTACACTGAAAGACAGGCTGATGAAGGCACCTTGCTTAGCATACCCAGATAAGAATAAAGAATTCTTTTTAGAGGTCGGAAATTCTGACAAGTGTCTCTCTGCTGTGTTGTATCAGAAAGTGGATTCCCTTTCCCGCATAATATCCTATGCCAGCAAGACACTGTCTGCAGTAGAAATTAAATTTAATGATTGTGAAAAAGCACTATTTTCGGCTGTTTGGGCTGTGCAACATTTTAAACCCTTCATCTATGGAAGTAAAATAATTTTAGAAACTGCTCATCAATCCCTTCAATTTCTGAACAGTACTAAAATTAGAGAGGGGAATGTGACGGGTTCTAGGATAACCAACTGGATGTTGTCTATGCAAAGTTTTCCGGTGGAAATTCGATATTCTAAATCAAAACGCAATGCTCTTGCACAAGGGTTGGCTGATCTCCATCAGTGTGATGCTGAAATTTGTACAGGGGATGATTTTGAACCTAGTGATTTGGAACCCTTCGCTGATTCACCACACAAAATTTATAGTGATGCGTGTGTTGATATGCCGTGTGTCTATGTGGATGGCTGCGCCTTTAAGGGTCCTGAAGGTGAGCGGATTGCAGGAGTTGGAAATGCATGGGTAAATGATTTCCCCGTGGCACCTAAAGGGCACTATATAGGAAACAAGAGTAGTCAGGTGGCGGAATTGGCTGCTGTATATATGGCTCTCGTGACTGCATGCGCTAAACAATTGAAAAATGTGGTGATTATCACCGACTCCATATACGTGAGGAACTCCTTTGTGGAGTTCCTACCGGGCTGGAAATCAAGGGGGATGAAATGCACAAACGGGAGGGATCTCCGGCATGCCACTCTCATCACTGCAATTGATGAAATGGTAATGCAGAATGATCTAGTAGTCTACTGGAAAAAGACGAAAGGTCACTCAACTGTTCCCGGTTTAGACAAAACGGGTAATGATTTGGCGGACAAAATGGCGACGACCGGTGCACTCACTGGGTCTGTATTTCCCATCGACCACCTTCTTTCTATGGACACAGCCCCAACACTGTGTTCTGCCATTACTCGATCTAACAAAACACAGGGTGACAGCACCTCCTGGTCACAGGACGGCCCTGACCAGAATCTGATCACGGCACAACTAGCTGACAATAATATAGGTAAATTATACAAATTTATTGAAGACCCTGAAACTAATCCTATTACTCAGGGTGATTTAACTGACAATGAGGAATTACGTGTTTTACACCACGCACGTGCAACTTTTAAACTCCATGACAAATTATTGATTAGACAAACTGAGCACTCTTCTGTACAATGGGTGGTGCCACTGGCATTTCGTGGTGTTATGCTAGAACATGCTCATGATGAGATAACGTCAGGACATAGGGGTCCGAAGGTAACCTTGGACATCTTAAAAGAAGTCTGCTACTGGCCGCACATGAAACAAGACGTCGACGTCTATTGTGCAGGCTGTCTTAGATGCGCTCAATTCCAGCCTAGTGCGCCTGCGCACCGAGCCCCTCTGAGAAAACGCGGCCTCACATTTCCTTGGTCCGACATTCAGGTCGACTTTATTGGCCC
>JASBQK010296673.1:0-12830 GCA_030264995.1 Desmognathus ocoee | reverse complement strand
TTAGACAGTTCATTAATGACGTCAGTAGTGTCCTCAACATATGACTACAATCAATGCACTATATCTCTAAGTTGTACATATAAATACTGTACCAACCCTTCAGTAAGCCAGCGAATGCTGGGAACGATGGACACCCTGGAGGCCGCGCTAAGGATTTATGGACCTTCGGCAATGTATAGAAGGTAGGGGTTAATAGGTAACGGAAACAAAAGAAGTTATATTCGTCTTGATTCAAGAAACCTGCAGTTTCCTATGAGAATAAAGCTTGAGATAGTTCAGACTCTAGGGAGGAAATAAATTCCTCATTCACCTGCACATAACACTGATCATCACGCAACTGTCTGAATATTTCATTCTTATAATCAAATACATCCTGCAAGTCTATGTTCCCACCGTTATCCGAAGGCTTTTTTCACAAAGGAATTGTTTTACCTCAATCTTTTTCAGGGCCAATATTTCTTTTGCAGTGAGATTTAATTCAGGATTGTATTTTTTAGATAGTGCCAATGACATGATATCGCATAACATAATATCATGAAATAACTCCACATTGTTCTTAAATGCAAACACAGGTGTAAATGTAGACTTAGGTTTTAACCCAATTTCTTGAGATAATTGTTTAAGTATTTCTAAAACATCAGTACCTTAAGAAGACAATATGCAAAGATCATTATGTACTTGAAAATCAATACTTGACATTTCTTGTGGCAAATCATTGACGAGAACAGTTGCATTTGACTGATTAGAGGTAGCAGAAAAGAACTGCATCAATTTCACTTTTCTGATAATTTGGATACTGTGGATGGACGTTTCCATCTACACTTATGTGCCCTTATCAATGACATTTGTCCTTGGGTGCGAGCAAGATCTCGCCCCCCTGTCCATTTATTGAACCGCTGGTACTCCCCTCAGTTGCGTACCCACAAGATCATGGGTCGTACTTTAGAAAGACGCTGGAGGCAATCTGGCCTGGCCGCTGATCACCAGAGGGTGCTTTCTCATCAGAAGGTTTATAAACAGATGATCAGTCAGGCGAAATCTTCTTTTTTGGCCGATGCCATCCAGTCCGCCCAGTCCCGCCCCAGTGAACTTTTTGCAATGTGCAGGGCTTTCACGGAACCACCTTTGGTCCCCCTATCCCCCGCCCCTGGGTTTGCGGACAATATGGCCACTTTTTTTGAGACTAAGATTGCCGACATTAGGAATGAGCTCGCGGAGGTGACTGTTGACCCCTCCTCGGCTATTTGGGAGCGGAGTTCTGGTAGAGTTCCAGCCTTTTCCTCCTTTGGCCCTGTCTCTGATGCTGACATCCTCGGGTTTCTTCAGCGAATGGGTCCTTCTTCTTCGATGTTGGATCCCATCCCTACCCGTGTGGTCAAGTCTGTGGCCCCCCATTTATCTGCTTTCTTTTCTCTTTTGGTGAATTGGTCCTTTTCCACCGGATGGGTCCCAGAGACCTGGAAGCTGGCTATTATCACCCCCCTGTTAAAGAAGCTGGGGCTGGACCCCGCGGACAAGAAGAACTTTCGCCCGGTTTCTCAGCTCCCCCTGTTGGCCAGAATTTCTGAGCATTTTGCAACGGTCCATCTACAGGCCCATTGCGAGGCACAGGGTGTGCTTCACGATCTTCAATCGGGCTTCAGGCCAGGGAGGGGGACTGAAACAGCGGTGCTTGATGTTCGTGAGAAATTAGCAGCTCTCACGGATGGGTCCCGACCGGCTGCCCTCATCCTCCTGGATCTGTCCGCGGCATTTGACACAATTGACCACGAGCTCCTCCTGCGGCGCCTTGAGTCAGTGGCTGGGGTCGACGGCCCTGCTTTGAGCTGGTGTCGCTCGTTTCTTTTGGGCCGTCGTCACCTTGTGCATGTGGGGGATCAGTGGTCGGAGCCCCGCCCTTTGCGTTGTGGTGTTCCACAGGGCTCCGCCCTGTCCCCCCTGCTTTTTAATATCTACATGCGGCCATTGGCTGCGCTGCTGGAGGACTCGGGCATTGTGTTTCAGATGTACGCGGACGACACTCAGCTTGTGGTCGACCTCTCGGACGGGGATAACCGGGGGGCTCGTTTGGTCCCATGCCTGGAGGGGGTCAAGGCCTGGATGCGGTACAGCTGGCTCCGTCTGAACGAGTCCAAGACGGAGCTCATCGTCCTAGGCTGTCCCCCTCCTGGGGTGGGTCCAGCAGTCCCCTGGCCAGACTCTTTTGGAGTCTGCCCCAGTCCAGTTGAGGTCGCCCGCAACCTGGGTGTTCTTTTCCATCGATCCGGTGGGGTGAGGGCTCAGGTTTCAGCTGTGGTGAAGGGGTCCCATCTTCGACTCAACCAACTCGCACCCATTTTGCCCCTCCTGAGCCAAGCCCATCGAGCAACCCTGTGTCAGGCTCTGGTCCTGTCAAAGTTGCAGTATTGCTCCTCGTTCTATACTGGCCTCACGGGGAGGGAGTTAGTGCGCCTGCAAAAGGTGCAAAACCGGGCTGTCCGCGCGGTTACCGGCCTCCGCCGTTTTGACCATGTCTCTTTGGCACGAAAGAGTCTGGGTTGGCTCCCCATAGGAGACATGGTCAGACTTCGGGGGCTCTGCCTCATGTGGCGGGCCCTCCACCATCAGGGCCCAGCCTACCTCCAGGATTTATTCCACTGGGAGTCTCGATTTAACCCCACCCGCTCTCATTTGGAGGGCAGGGTTTTTGTGCCGAGGTTCTGTCGTGCAAGAATCCTTGGCCGTTGTCTGTCTCGCCTTGGCCCTGTTTGGTGGAACACCCTCCCTTTGTTTATCCGGACCTGTCCCTCATTTCCACGTTTTAAAAAAGCAGTTCGTTTTCATCTTCTGTGGCGTGATCATGGATAGGCTTGCTGCTAGGGTCTCGTGATGGTCACAGATGTGATGCAGTGGGAGGTTGGAGAGAGCGCATGGGGGGTTGGTTGGGGGGCGGGGCTGGCTGGATTGGCTGTGGGTGGGATTTCTCCCACTGTGTGGATTTTTTATTGATTTTATGTGTTTTTATGTGTTTTTATCGAATTTATGTGTTTTATATGTCTATTGTTCATTGCTTGTATCTATTTTTGATATTTGGTGCGCTACGATGTGTTTACGGTAAGCGCGATATAAGCTAATAAATGAAATGAAATGAAATGAAGGACGAACCATCATGGTGTAGATGATGTTCACCCTTAGAAAACACCACTGCCTTATACTCTCAAATCGTGTGCATCACCAAAAGAGAAACTGAGCCAGCCTCACGTTTCTGTTCACTATACAACAAAGCATCAAGACATTAAAGGCAGACCGGACCACTCTCAATTGCATCCCAGCCATCATCAGCCCAACAGTAATAAACAAACAAATAAGGCTTTTCCCGGACGTGCCTTATGCCGATTACTTGGGAATCGGGATATGATAATAATCAACGAATCGACACGGAAGTTATTCAGTTGTAACTTAAAATAGTATGGATTTAAGCAAGGATAACTCACAAAAAATACTTGACAATAGTAGGTGATTCTGTGGTATAGGCAATGTACAAAAGAAAACAATAGCTCCCGTCAAGTGCATGAGGGTCACAAAAAGGGGTGTATTTTATTGTATGTCTCATAAAATACGTGGAGTGTTACTTCACACTCGTCCTTTCTTATGACAGTTACTCTGATTGTAATAAAGGTTTTTCTTACAGCCAGAAAACACAAAAATTGTTACAGAAAATAAAAACAGTTTGAAGGGCCTATTTTTGAGCAACAGTTGTTTGACCATACATATTGTGTCAACTAAACGGTACAAACAAGGTTTATAATGCAGTGTGGCTCAAAACAAATTCAGGCAAATATATACAGTCGACATGTTTCGGCGGACAATTAAGTGGAGCCGCCTTCCTCAGGACTAAACAGTGTTTAGGGTAGTTTAGTCGGCGTTGAGTGCCAGGGGTGATGGCTGTGAAGCTGCAAAACAGACGGGAGAGTCATAAAAACAAGGAAGTGCTAGTGTGCGATTAACACTAGTGGAGCGTATCACAATGATACTTACATTGGCGTGGTGAGACTGACGGCCAATGCGAACTGTGGGGGTGAAAAGAAGAAACACTGATGAGTGCTGAGTGGGCGCGGGGGTGTTCGGAAGGAAGAAGGTGTGAGGCAACTTACCATTAACTGGAAGCCGGATTATAAAAGCCTATAGAAAGAGTAAAGGGCTAAGTTAATATGCCTCTAGGTTGCCTCTTGGTTGACTAGCGAAGTGGGTGCTTAGTGGAAAATTGAAAAGGAGCTTACCACATCGCATAGTCGACGGGCTGGGGGGGGAAAAGGAAAAGAAAGAAAACGAAGTTAAGAGACGGGTAGAGAGCAATGCTGCCTGTGGACGGGCACAGCGTGGGGCTCGATCTTACCTTGTAGCGGCAGTCCCTGCGGGTACACGGTGCTAGGTCCTGTGACTGGAGGGCTGCGAAAAAGTGCTGGCCGCCATGATGTTTAAATAGTGCGGTGCGCATGCGTGCTGGTTGCCGAACAACGAGCGTTCGGTGTGCGCATGCGTAAAAGTCGCCCGAGTGTGTATAAGGAGGGCGGCCATTGTGAAGTGGTAAATTTAGTGATGAGGAATGCCCAAGATTTAGAAGGTCGAATTGACTGCTAATAGGTTTACATTGCGGTATACATAGTATTGTACAGACGATGTACTGAAGCCATTGTTATTGATATAAGACATGTAAAACATATGTTGGCTCTGTGGAGTATACCTATTGGGGAGAAAGACAAAATAGAGAGCAATTGTTTACAGAGAACAGTACACATATGCTGCATAAGGTGGAAAACATGCAGTGGTAGAACGTAGATATTTACTTAAAGCGTGGAGTGACAAGGCTGTTCCATTCTATTGACTCATTAAGACCATTCATCACAGTGTCTAGTTCAAAGATGAACCTCTGCTCCTTAAAGAGCAGTGTTTTGAGGATATTGCCTCCTCTCTGATTGAGTTTGATGTGCTGTATTACCGTCCAGGACAGATCCTCTGGTGTGTGATTTTTGTCTAAGCAGTGTAAAACCAGTGGCTCTGTCTCCTTTCGGCATCTCACATTTGATTTATGTTTACTGATTCTGGCTTTTACACTTTGTATGGTTTGGCCAATGTACCATAAGTCACAGGGGCATTTAATGCCATAAATGACATTTGTGGTGTTACAGTTGGTGAGTGTGGTTGCTGTAATAGTGGTGTTATTAATCACAATTGATGTGTATTCGATGGAACTTTCACAAAAATTACAATTACCACATTTTTTATGGCCAATGAGTGCTGGAAGCGGATCACGGAGGAGACCTTGCGAGTTAAGAGTTCTTTGTCTCGGAATGGCAGGTGTTGGGGGAGGTGTGGGGTATGTCCGAGTCAGTGTTTGGCCTAGGTTGCTGCTTCTTTTATAGGCAAATAATGGCTTTTCAATGCAGATATTATTAGCACTGAGTACGTGCCAGTTCTTGAGAACAGAGGCTCTGAGTTTGGTGCTGATGGGACAGAATGTAGTGACACATACAATGCGTTCTTTGTTTTCCGGTTTGGTTTTGACTGTAAGTAGGTTAGTGCGGTCATAGTATTTAGCTCTTTTAACCGACCTTTTTACGATCGATTTGGGATAACCTCGTTGGATAAGTTTTTTGCTCAAAATGGCAGCATGCCTCATATAGTCTTGCCTATTGGTGCAATTGCGTCTAATACGCAAAAATTGCCCGAAGGGGAGATTTTCTCTCAGTGCTTTGGGGTGGTAGCTGTCAAAGCGTAAGAGTGTGTTTTTAGCCGTAGGTTTGGTGTAAAGGTCAGTTGAAATGCTGTTGTTAGAGATAAGAAGCGTTAGATCAAGGAAATTAAGCTTACGATTGCTGTATTGATGGGTAAACTTGAGGTTGGGATCTTTTGTGTTAATCCATTCAAGGAATGCAAGTAGGCTCTCTTCGGTGCCATTCCAAATGCATATGACATCGTCTATGTATCTTTTCCAAATGGCAATTTGTTGGGAATGTAGGTTGTCTGAAAAAATGTGTTTATTTTCAAAGAGGCTCATATAAGTATTGGCCACATTTGGTGCAAATGTGGCACCCATACTGACACCCTTCTTTTGCTGATAATATTCGGATTTGAATAAAAAGAAGTTTTTTGTCATAGCTAGTTTGGCACATTCCGTGATAAAGTCACTGTGCGCTGTGTGGGGTCTAGCTCGAGTCTCAAGAATTTCAAAAATGGCTTGTGTGGCTTCTGTTTGGGGGATGTTGGTATAAAGTGACTCCACATCTAAAGTAACTAGGAATTGATGGTCAGGATTAAATGGATAGTTCTCAAAGATGTTTATCACTTGCATTGTATCTCTCAGGAACGCACGTGAGTTCTCAACAAGTGGTTTAAGGAACCGGTCTACATATTGCGACAATGGCTCCAAAATTGAGCCGATGGCTGAGACAATAGGTCGGCCAGGTGGATTGGTGGCGTCCTTATGTATTTTCGGTAAAATATAGATAGCCGGTGTGGTTGGAAATTTGTTAACGAGGAAGATAGCTTCCTTTTCAGTGATCCATTCTTTTTCCCGTGCTCTATCGACAGTTTTGGCAATCAAGGTTTTGATAGAGGAAGTGGGGTTACCTCGTAAACGGGTATAATGATCTGTATTGGAGAGTTGGCGTTGGATTTCTGTCTCGTATTTGATAGTGTCCATAAGTACAATGCCACCCCCCTTGTCGGCATTTTTGATGGTGAGTTCAGATTTTTTTGTAAGGGAGTCAAGGGCAGTTTTTTGTTGAGGGGTAAGATTATAACGAAATCTGGGGTAGTTGGTTTCAGCTTTTTTGAGGTCATTGAGCACCAGATTTTCGAAGGTGGCTACTTCAGGGCCTAATGCAATTTTGGGTGGCCAGAACGTAGAGGGTGGTTTGAGGCCAGAGGCGTTCCATTCACCACTGATAGGTTTGTCAGCAAAAAAGTGTTTAAGTCTAATATTACGAAAAAATCTGTGGAGTTCAATACGTATAAGGAAAGGATCATGGCGTTTGGCTGTAACAAAGCTCATGCCTTTACTAAGTAGTTCTGTTTCATATTGGCCAAGTTGGTAATTGGTCAGATTGAAGATGGGGATTTCGTTGCTGTCATGTGCAACAGGCTGATTCCTGTCATGGATGGTATTCAGTGGGGCTGGTACAGCGGTATGTATCCTGTTGGCGATGAGGTGGCTGGGGTCATTGGTAATATTGTCCCGTGGTGGTTGTATGCTGTTTAGTACATGTTCGGCAGCTGATGTTGAGGGAACCGCACTGGAGGTTGATAATGTGGTGGTGGTGCAAATAATGGTGGTGGCTGAGGAAACTGATGGAAGGCTGGATACGGATAGGTTGGTTGTGGGCCGTATCTGGTTTGCATAGGGTGTCTGGGGTATGTTTTTTTGAATCGACCTCGTTGTGGGCCATGCCGAAAAGGTTGTTGCGGCTGAGGTGGATTTTGGGGCCATTGAGGCAAGGGTTGGGCATTAGATGCACCGGCAATGGGTTGGGGGCTGGGATTGCTTGAGTTAGTACTATCAGTGCTTGAGACTGAAAAAGTCACTCGCTTGGGTCGATTGGGTGTGTTTTGCCCGTGTGGTGCGTAGAAGGAGTCTTCAAGGTATGGATATGCCTTGATTGTAGTGAAATTGGTGATATCTTTTTTCAATTTATCGATTTTTTTATTGATAGTGATATCACGGAACTGTTCTATTTCACTTGTTAAGTCATCAAGTATTTTTTTGGCGTTGGTAAGGGCTGTGTTATCTAGAAGTAATTTTTCTTCTGCTAGAATTTTTTCAGCTTCTTCCTGAAGCACAATTTGGGCAGTTTCAATCACTAATAGCATCCAATCCAGACTACATTTGTTGGCTATAAAGGACCATGAGCGTCTAAATGGGAGTCTATCAGTGAAAACTCGTGGTGCGTTCCTAACAATCAGTCCGTTGGGGATAATTTGGCTACGTATGTATTCTTTCAGGAAGGTACCATGAAATTCTGTGCGGGTTGCCTTTTTCTTAAGTTTGGTAATCACGTCGCCATTGTGTTGAACTATTCTATTTGTAGGTGAAGAGATAGTGGTGGTAATTGGACCGCCCAGGATTTTTATAATATCTTCATTGGAATATGAGAATAAATGTGCTGGATCCATGGGCTGAGAGTGAATTTTAGAGAAGGAGTGCTGTTAAAGGATAAACCAGGTAGCACTGAGCCTAACGACCAAGTGGTCGTACATTAGTAATAAACAAACAAATAAGGCTTGTCCCAGACGTGCCTTATGCCGATTACTTGGGAATCGGGATATGGTAATATCATCAACGAATCGACACGGAAGTTATTCAATTGTAACTAAAAAATAGTGTGGATTTCAGCAATGATAACTCACAGAAAATGCTTGACAATAGTGAGTGATTCTGTGGTATAGGTAATGTACAAAAGAAAACAATAGCTCCCGTCAGGTGCATGAAGGTCACAAAAAGGGATGTATTTTATTGTATGTCTCATAAAATACGTGGAGTGTTACTTCACACTCGTCTTTTTTTGTGACAGTTACTCTGATTGTAATAAGAGTTTTCTTACAGCCAGAAAACACAAGGATTGTTACAAAAGAATGAAAACAGTTTGAAGGGCCTATTTTTGAGCAACAGTTGTTTGACCATACATATTGTGTCAAGTAAACGGTACAAACAAGGTTTATGATGCAGTGTGGCTCAAAACAAATTCAGGCACATATATACAGTCGACATGTTTCGGCGGACGATTAGGTGGAGCCGCCTTCCTCAGGACTAAACAGTGTTAAGGGTAGTTTAGTCAGCGTTGAGTGCCAGGGGTGATGGCTGTGAAGCTGCAAAACAGACGGGAGAGTCATAAAAACTAAGAAGAGCTAGTGTGTAATTGACACTAGTAAAGCGCGTCATAGTGATACTTACATTGGCGTGGTGAGACTGACGGCCAATGTGAACTATGGGAGTGAAAAGGGGAGAGAAACACTCATGAATACTGAGTGGACACAGAAGTGTTCGAAAGGAAGGAGGTGCGAGGCAACTTACCATTAACTTGAAGCCGGATTACAAAAGCCTATGGAGAGAGCAGAGGGCTCGGTTAATCTGCCTCTAGATTGCCTCTAGGTTAAATTGCGAAGTGAGTGCTTAGTGAAAAATTGAAAAAAAGGCTTACCACATCGCATTGTCGACGGGCTGGGGGGGAAAGAAAAAGAAACCGAAGTTGAGAGCAGGGCAGAGAGCAATGCTGCCTGTGGGCGGGCACAGCGTGGGGCTCAATCTTACCTTAGAGCAGCAGTCCCTGCGGGTACACGGTGCTCGGTCCTGTGACTGGAGGGCTGCGGAAAAGTGCTGGCCGCCATGATGTTTAAGTAGTGCGGTGCGCATGCGTGCAGGTTGCCGAGCGACAAGCATTCGGTGTGCGCATGCGTATAGGTCGCCCGAGTATGTATCGAGAGGGCGGCCATTGTGAAGTGATGGATTTAGTAATGAGGAATGCCACAGATTTAGAAGAAAATGTCGAATTGACTACTAAAAGGTAAGCGATTTACATTGCAGCATACATAGTAAAATACAGACGGTAAACCGTGGCAATGTACTGAATGTAAGACATGTAAAACATATGTTAGCTCTGTTGGGTTTACCTATTAGGGAGAAAAAACACAAATGGAGAACAATTGTTTACAGAGAACAGTACACATTTGCTGCATAGGGTGGAAAACATACAGTGATAGAGTAGCGATATTTACTTAAAGCGTGGAGTGACAAGGCTGTTCCATTCTATTGACTCATTGAGACCATTCATAACAGTGTCTAATTCAAAGATGAGCCTCTGCTCTTTAAAGAGCAATGTTTTAAGAATATTGCCTCCTCTTTGGTTGAGTTTGATGTGCTGTATAACCGTCCAGGAGAGATCCTCTGGTGTGTGATTTTTGTCTAGGCAATGTAACACCAGTGGCTCTGTCTCCTTTCGGCATCTCACATTAGATTTATGTTTACTAATTCTGGCTTTCACGTTTTGTATGGTTTGGCCAATGTACCATAAATCACAAGGGCATTTAATTCCATAGATGACATTCTTGGTGTTACAGTTGGTCAATGCGGTTGCCGTAATGGTGGTGTTGTTAATCACAATTGATGTATATTCGATGGAACTTTCACAGAGGTTACAATTACCACATTTTTTATGACCAATGAGTGCTGGAAGTGGGTCACCAAGGAGACCTTGTGAGTTAAGGGTTCTTTGTCTTGGAGTGGCTGGTTTTTCGAGAGGTGTGGGGTATGTCCGAGTCAGTTTTTGGCCTAGGTTGCTGCTTCTTTTATAGGCAAATAATGGCTTTTCAATACAGATGTTATTAGCACTGAGTACGTGCCAGTTCTTGAGGACAGAGGCTCTGAGTTTGGTGCTGATGGGACAGAATGTAGTGACACATACAATGCGTTCTTTGTTTTCCGGTTTGGTTTTGACTGTAAGTAGGTTAGTGCGGTCATAGTATTTAGCTCTTTTAACCGACCTTTTTACGATCGATTTGGGATAACCTCGTTGGATAAGTTTTTTGCTCAAAATGGCAGCATGCCTCATATAGTCTTGCCTATTGGTGCAATTGCGTCTAATACGCAAAAATTGCCCGAAGGGGAGATTTTCTCTCAGTGCTTTGGGGTGGTAGCTGTCAAAGCGTAAGAGTGTGTTTTTAGCCGTAGGTTTGGTGTAAAGGTCAGTTGAAATGCTGTTGTTAGAGATAAGAAGCGTTAGATCAAGGAAATTAAGCTTACGATTGCTGTATTGATGGGTAAACTTGAGGTTGGGATCTTTTGTGTTAATCCATTCAAGGAATGCAAGTAGGCTCTCTTCGGTGCCATTCCAAATGCATATGACATCGTCTATGTATCTTTTCCAAATGGCAATTTGTTGGGAATGTAGGTTGTCTGAAAAAATGTGTTTATTTTCAAAGAGGCTCATATAAGTATTGGCCACATTTGGTGCAAATGTGGCACCCATACTGACACCCTTCTTTTGCTGATAATATTCGGATTTGAATAAAAAGAAGTTTTTTGTCATAGCTAGTTTGGCACATTCCGTGATAAAGTCACTGTGCGCTGTGTGGGGTCTAGCTCGAGTCTCAAGAATTTCAAAAATGGCTTGTGTGGCTTCTGTTTGGGGGATGTTGGTATAAAGTGACTCCACATCTAAAGTAACTAGGAATTGATGGTCAGGATTAAATGGATAGTTCTCAAAGATGTTTATCACTTGCATTGTATCTCTCAGGAACGCACGTGAGTTCTCAACAAGTGGTTTAAGGAACCGGTCTACATATTGCGACAATGGCTCCAAAATTGAGCCGATGGCTGAGACAATAGGTCGGCCAGGTGGATTGGTGGCGTCCTTATGTATTTTCGGTAAAATATAGATAGCCGGTGTGGTTGGAAATTTGTTAACGAGGAAGATAGCTTCCTTTTCAGTGATCCATTCTTTTTCCCGTGCTCTATCGACAGTTTTGGCAATCAAGGTTTTGATAGAGGAAGTGGGGTTACCTCGTAAACGGGTATAATGATCTGTATTGGAGAGTTGGCGTTGGATTTCTGTCTCGTATTTGATAGTGTCCATAAGTACAATGCCACCCCCCTTGTCGGCATTTTTGATGGTGAGTTCAGATTTTTTTGTAAGGGAGTCAAGGGCAGTTTTTTGTTGAGGGGTAAGATTATAACGAAATCTGGGGTAGTTGGTTTCAGCTTTTTTGAGGTCATTAAGCACCAGATTTTCGAAGGTGGCTACTTCAGGGCCTAGTGCAATCTTGGGTGGCCAGAACGTAGAGGGTGGTTTGAGGCCAGAAGCGTTCCATTCACCGCTGATAGGTTTGTCAGCAAAAAAATGTTTAAGTCTAATGTTACGAAAAAACCTGTGGAGTTCAATACGTATTAGGAAAGGGTCATGGCGTTTAGCTGTAACAAAGCTCATGCCTTTACTGAGTAGTTCTGTTTCATATTGACTAAGTTGGTGATTGGTGAGATTAAAGATGGGGATCTCATTACTTTCATGTGCAATAGGCTGATTCCCGTCATGGGTAATCTCCAGTGGGGCTGGTACAGGGATGTATGTCCTGTTGGAGATGAGGTGACTGGGGTCAGGGGTAGCATTGTCCTGTGGTGGTTGTGTGCTGTTTAGTACATGTTCGGTAGCTGATGTTGAGGGAACTGCACTGGAGGTTGATAATGTGGTGGTGGTGCAAACAAAGGTGGTGGCTGCGGAAACTGCTGGAAGGCTGGATACGGATAGGGTGGTTGTGGGCCATATCTGGTTTGCATCGGATGTCTGGGGTATGTTTTTTTGTATCGACCTCGTTGTGGGCCATGCCGAAAAGGTTGTTGTGGCTGAGGAGGATTTTGGGGCCATTGGGGCAAGGGTCGGGCGTTAGATGTACCGGCAGTGGGTTGGGGGCTAGGATTGCTTGAGTTAGTACTATCAGTGCTTGAGACTGAAAAGGTCACTCGTTTGGGGCGGTTGGGGGTGTTTTGCCCATGTGGTGCGTAGAAAGAGTCTTCAAGGTATGGGTATGCCTTGATTGTAGTGAAATTGGTGATATCTTTTTTCAATTTATCGATTTTTTTATCGATAGTGATATCACGGAACTGTTCTATTTCACTTGTTAAGTCATCAAGTATTTTTTTAGCGTTGGTAAGGGCTGTGTTATCTAGAAGTAGTTTTTCTTCTGCTAGAATTTTTTCAGCTTCCTCCTGTAGTACAATTTGGGCAGTTTCAATCACTAATATCATCCAGTCTAGACTACATTTATTGGCTATAAATGACCATGAGCGTCTAAATGGGAGTCTA
>JASBQK010285565.1:0-12857 GCA_030264995.1 Desmognathus ocoee | reverse complement strand
ATTGTATCGTAACAATATTGGTGGATATTTACAAAGCTAATAACTTTTAAAGTGAAATAATCAATCAAAGAGCTGGTCGGGGGCTGGGTAGACACTGTCCCACCTGCTGTCTGGCGAGCCCACACTCACTGCCTTATGGCCTCCTGATCTCACACACCAGCTCTCCAGGCTCCACACTGTACGACAATTGCCTCTCCAGCCCCTGCCTCTCTGCACACTGTCTTGCAAGCTACTTTTTCCCCCAACCAATGGCTGCCTCTCCAGGCCGCTCTTTTCAAACGTTCACACACCCACTACCTTTCCAACCCCACTTTGCCAGTGTCCCACACCCACCAGTCCACTGCCTCTATACACCTGCCCAACCCATTCCTCAACAGCCCACCATTGCTTCGTCAGCATCACTCACCCCTTCATCTATGCAGACTATACCCACCTCCCCATACCACCTGAACCCTCACTTTGCACCTGCCACTCCATGTTTTAAGAATCCACCCTGTGCACCTATTTCAACCTGCTTAACTGCCTCTCCCCCTCCACCCCTACTGACTCTCTTCCTGCCCACTACTTCACCAGCATCCTTATCCAACCAGTCATCTGTTCAAGCCTGCCCACTGTCTCTAGGCTCCACCCACTTTCGAGCCCCTCCCATCCTACAACAATCCCCTCTTCCCATGTGCCCACTGTTTATTCAGCCTCTACTATCTCACCACTCACCCAGACCCCTTCTCCCATCTACCCACTTAATCAGACATCTTTCCCCCTACCTCCACCCCATATCCCTACCATCTCCCTCTTGCCAGCATTGCAACTTTCACCTACTTCCCATGCACACATTGCCACTACCTGTCACCATCCACACACATGCAAGTATCACTAACGGGACATGTCTTGCTCGTCTGATAGTGTGCATTTCCAACTGAAGTGCATCTCTTTTTTCCGACGACTGAAGCGAATTTATATATTTCATAATCGGAACCACATCATGGTCCTTTCACGGGAATCGAACACGGGTCTCTGGGTTACAACGAGCTACAAAGGAAGCATTAACCCGCTACGCTATCAGTGTAGCACACATGACCAGACAAAAATAACTCTAATTGACCTAGTAATTCTAGTTTAATATCACTCTTTAGCGCATTATAAACTATGCGCATGCACCACTCATCCTCTGAGCTTTACTAGGACAATTAAGGTTATTTTCAACCGGTCTTCCGTGCTAGGGTGATAGCGCAGCGGGTTAATGCTTCCATTGTACCATGTTGTAACCCAGAGACCCGTGTTCGAATCCCGTCAAAGGATAATAAATAAATTCACTTCGGTCGGAAAAAAGCGATGGATGGGCACCAGGAATTGGAAATGCGCACTATCAGACGAGCAAGAAATGTCACGTAAGTGACACTTGCATGTGTGTAGAAGGAGCAGGTGATTCTGGTGACTGGAGTGGGGCCCCCCTCCCCACTCCAGTCGGAGGAGACAAGGGGAGCTTGAATAGGCAGTGTACCCATGGTAGAGGGTGAGATGGGAGGGGATAAGGGCTGTCTTAATAGACAGTGGGTGTATGGTGGGGGGAGGGGCCAAGAGGAGGCTGAATAGACAGTGGGCATATGGAAGAGGGTGTGGTTGTAGGGTGGGAGGGGCCAAAAGGAATCTGAATGGGCGCATGGTAGAAGGGTCAGTGGGAGGGGCCAAGGGGAGGCTGAATAGACAGTGGGCACATGGAAGAGGGTGTGGTTGTAGGGTAGGAGGTGCCAAGGGGAGGCTCAATAAGTAGTGGGCGCATGGTAGAGGGTCCAGTGGGAGGGGCCATTGGGAGGCTGAATAGACAGTGGGCATGGTAGAGGGTGAGGTGGGAGGGGACAAGGGGAGCCCATGGAAGAGGGTGTGGTTGTAGGCTGGGAGGGACCAAGGGGAAGCTGAATAAACAGTGTACCCAGGGTAGAGGGTGAGATGGGAGGGCCCAAGGGGAGTCTGAATAGACAGTGGGCGCATGGAAGAGGGTGCTGTGGGAGGGGCCAAGGGGAGGCTGAATAGACAGTGTGCCCATGGAAGAGGGTGTGGTTGTAGGGTGGGCGGGGCCAAGGGAAGGCTCAATAGACGCATGGTAGAGAGTGTGGTGGGAGGGGACAAGGGGAGGCAGAATAGACAATGGGCGCATGGTAGAGGGTGCGGTGGGAGGGGCCAAGAGGAGGCTGAATAGACAGTGGGCACATGGTAGAAGCTGCGGTGGGAGGTACCAAGGGGAGACTGAATAGACAGTGGGCACATGGAAAAGGGTGTGGTTGGAGGGAGGGGCCAAGGGGAGGCTGAATAAACAGTGTACCCATGGTAGAGGGTGCGGTGGGAGGGGCCAAGAGGAGGCTGAATAGACAGTGTGCCCATGGAAGAGGGTGTGGTTGTAGGGTGGGAGGGGTTATTGGGAGGCTGAATAGACAGTGGGCGCATGGTAGAGGGTGCAGTGGGGGGGGGGTCAAGGGGAGACTGAATAGAAAGTGGGCACATGGTAGAGGGTGCAGTGGGCGGGGCCAAGGGAAGACTGAATAGACAGTGGGCACATGGAAGAGGGTGTGGTTGTAGGGTGGGCGGGGCCAAGGGAAGGCTCAATAGACAGTGGGGGCTTGGTAGAGGGTGCAGTGGGAGGGGTCAAGGGGAGGCTGCATAGACAGTGTGTGCATGGTAGAGGGTACGGTGGGAGGGGCCAAGGGGAGACTGAATAAACAGTGTACCCATGGTAGAGGGTGAGATGGGAGGGGCCAAGGGAAGGCTGAATAGACAATGGGCACATGGTAGAGGGTGAGGTGGGAGGGGCTAATGGGAGGCTCAATAAATAGTGGACGCTGGGTAGAGGGTTTGGTTGGAAGGGCCAGGGGGAGTCTGAATAGACAGTGGGCACATGGGAAGAGGGTGTGGGGTGGGAGGGGCTTAAAAGAGAGTGGGTGGATACTGGAGAAGCAGTGGGCATGCTTGAAGAGATGACTGGAGGTGGGTTCTTGAAACATAGCAGGTAGATGGAACTTGGAGTGACAGTTTGCAGATGTGAAGAGAGGGTTTGTAAGACATTGCGCACGCAGGTCAGCTTGTGTAGGGTGTGAGAGGTATTGGGTGGAAATGGGGGGCTGGTGAGGTTATGGGCGAGCAGGTGGGTAGAGCCTTTGAGAGGCAGTAGGAGAGTGGTGCATGGGCAGGTGGGTAGAATCTGCATAGATGGGGGGTGAGTGAAGCTGACGAAGCAATGGGCCCTGAAAGGAGGTTAGGCTGTTGGAGAATGGGGTCTGGTAAAGAATTGGGTGGGCAGGTGTGTAGAGACAGTGAACTGGTGGGTGTGGGACACTGGCAAAGTAGGAGAGGCAGTGGGTGTGTGAACAATGGGGATTTTGATGACTTGGGCATGGGCAGTTGAGAAGAGGTGCCTGGAGAGGCAATGGACATACAGAGGCATGGAAATTTATTTATTTTATTAAAATTTTTTGTATAGCGATACTTGCCACTGGCTTCCGACCGCTTACAGCAAGACACACGTGAACATAAGGCCCTAGCAAGGGCAAAGGCTAAAAACACAGACACAAACAAAAATACAAAAAGTCGGAAGCAACCATGGAGCGGATGGAAAAAACCTGGTTAGTTCCGTAAGGTCCGGGGGGCGTAGCCGGACTGGCCAAACCTATTTCGTTCCTTATTCCTCTGGGCGAGTTGGATAAGGAGGTGGTTGTTCCTTTGTGGTAATGGGGGGGAACTCAGCCCCTGAAAGTGGCTGCGGCTGGTGGTAAGTTTGGGAATCAAAGTTCGCGATGGGCCAGGAGGATCTGCCACAGCCTTGGGGTGTGCATGCGCAATCATAACTTGGCTCCTAGGTGCGGAGGGCTGAGTTCTGGGTTCTGATCTTGGGTTTCCCTGATCGGGCCCGCCGCTCTGATGAAATTGGAAATTTTCGGCAGGGGCAGAGTGATCCCCTTTAGACTGGCTTCTGTACGAAGTAAGTGAGTTTTCAGGTTGGATTTGAAGATGTTGAATGACTCAGATTGCCTTACATGTAAGGGAAGGGAGTTCCAGAGTCTGCTACCTTTACAGGTGATCGTAGAGCCTCCTTTGGTTGTTTTCCGAAATCTGGTACTAGGTAGAGAATAAAGATGATGAGCTCTGCGCATTCGAGCTGCAGGGTGTTTGCAGGCCCATTTTTGGGCATAAAGCGGCCCCTGATGTTTCTGGGCCTTCCATAACCATTGGCAGACGCGGGCAGTGATTTGAGAATCTATGGTCAGCCATCCCAGCTTATATCTCCATGTGCTCAGGTGCTGTCTTCTGTCTAGAGCAAAAATGAGTCTTATGGCTCTGTTCTGAATTTTTTGCACAGCTGAGATGGTTTTCTTAGTAGCACTTAAGAGAAAAACGAGGCCATAGTTTATCCTAGACCCAATGACTGCCTGATAAAGCTGTTTCTTTTGGCCCAGGGAGAGGAGGAAGAAAACTCTAGCCAACGTAGTGAGCTGATGGTGACACAGACGAATGGTCTTGGAAGCTTGCGCAGTCCCATCCAGATGGTGACTGATTTCGACGCCTAGGTCTCTGACTCGCAGACCAGGGGTTGGGGGTGGGCCCCACGAGTCAGGCCAGGGGAAGGCTGGGAAGGTACCCGCCCGTCCCACTCCCACCGCGAGGAGTTCGTTTTTCGACTCATTGAGGCAGAGCTTATTCTGCCTCATCCACTCGCGTAGGAGGGTCAGGCAAGGTACCAGTCTCCCGCTCTCCCCTGCGGACTCGTGGAGATCCACCAGGATCTGCGTGTCGTCTGCATACATCTGAAAACGGAGTCCAGAGACCTCCAAGAGAGTGGCCAAGGGGCGGAGGTAGACGTTGAAGAGGATGGGCGAGAACGAGGAGCCTTGTGGCACCCCCCACGGGATGGATTTTTCTGAGGAATAGGCATCCTCGCATCTCACCACCTGGCTGCGGCCAGTGAGAAACGATCTCAACCAGTCCAACGCCGTCCCTCCGAACCCTCCGATGTCCTGTAGCCTACTCAGGAGAATCTCATGGTCTACCATATCAAATGCAGCAGAAAGGTCGAGCAAAATCAGTAAAGCAGGATGATTATTGTCTGTGCACCAGAGCAGCTGTTCCCTGATGTCAGCCGTGGCTAGTTCGGTTCCTCTCCCTGGCCGAAACCCAGACTGCAAGTCATGGAGAAGGTGATGATGTTCCAGATGTTGCTGTATCTGTTTCGTAGCTATGGCTTCCGTAATGCGAGGTAGCAAACGCAGCTGAGAGACTGGCCTCAGATTCTTCACGTCTTTGGGGTCTGCTCCCAGTTTTTTGACCAATGGAGTAATGATGGCCTTTTTCCAGGCAGTTGGAATTGTGCCGGAGCTAAGGCTCTTGTTGACGATCAGGGTCAAGTCAGGGAGCAGGTCGTCCACAAGGGTCTTAATCACCTCAGTAGGAAGAGGGTCTAGACAGGAAGAGGCTGGGCTCAGGGCTAGTAAAATGGACTTTAATTCTACCATGGAGACTGGATTGAAGGCAAGAAACGGGGGAGGTAGTGGGGGATCTGGAGCTGGCTGTGTACTGGGCTGTTGATGGAACGGGGGGAGTGGTTTGAAGATTTCCACTCTGTCAGGGTATCCTGTGCTGTCTTCAGGTCTGGGCTAGGGCAGTCTTCATCGATTGATTTCCTGATGATACTGATTTTGTCGGAGAAGTAATTGGCGACCTCTTGACAATAGGATTGCGGGTCCTCTGGAGAAAATTTTTCTTGGTCTGTCGTAGGTAGAACTGTTTTTATCGAGGAGAACAGTGCTTTGGATTTATTGCAATGGTTAGAAATTTGATTTTGAATAAACGATCTTTTACTACTCTTTAGGGCCAGTTTGTAAACTGCCAGGTGTTTTTTGTAGATGAGTAGGTCACTCAGGCCATTTGTTTTGTGCCAACGGTTGAGTAACTTTCTGCCCACCGCCCTCAATTTCCTGAGGTCAGAGGAAAACCAGCGGTTGCGGGCATGGAAAGCTAGTTTTTTCCTGATGGTAATTTCCGGGCACAAGTGGTTTCTGGCTAAAACAAGTTTAGTGTGGAGGATAGCATCTAACTCGTCTACCTCCAGGTCTGTCCTTGCGCATGGGGTCCAGAATGATTTAAAGGTCTGAGGCGTAAGGGTTTTAAAGTTTCTTTTCCTAATTTTCAGGGAGCATGATTTTGATGAAGTATGTCTGGATTGGGCTTGCTATTCCGGAATGGCTGACATTAGCATGCGATGGTCCGCCCATGGTAGGATAGCAGTTTGAGTGTTAGTTGAAAGAAGATTGTGCTTGCAGATCAGGTCCAGCTGATTACCTAGTCGATGGGATGGTTCGTCTGATTCCTGTAAAAGTTGGAGACTATCTAGTATTTGTATCAAGTGAATAGTATGTGGATCCTCTTTATTATTGAAGTGAATATTAAAGTTGCCACAGACTATGAGTCGATGGGATGAGGCAATCAGATCTTCCAGAACCCCCTGAAGTTCTTCCAGGAACGCTTCTTCGTCTCCAGGGGGGTGGTAGATGCAGAGGATGTGCACTGCGGGGCCTTGTGACGGTCCTCCCTTCATCAGAGTGTATTCAAAGTGTATTGGAGCATCCTGGAATAAGCATTGTGTCATAGATAGGGAGTGGTGAAACATCATGGCTACACCTCCTCCCCCTTTGTCTGATCTCGCTGATGAAATGATGTTATAGTTTTCTGGGAGAAGGTCTGTTAAGATGGGGTCTTTGCTGAGAGTTGTGCAGAGGTCTCTTGGTGGACACGAGTTATAACTTGTGTCAATTGGTCATGCATATCAGACATGGCTTGTAAAATATCCGCTAGTGAAGCGTTGTTCCCCTCCCTTCCTTGTGCCAGTGAAACATTACCGCTGGTAGAAAAAGGCGCGTTCTCTCCCCGAATCGCCCCCAAAGAGCCCTCCGGCAAGCCCTCCATCCCTCCCACATAAGCCACCAAGCTCTTACCTAGCACAGGTACACCATCTGAGCCAGAAGGGGGCCGAGTACCGAAAGTACCGGCGGACGGAAGCAAGGATGGCCCCATAGAGTCCAGCGCCGTGGAGCCTGCCGAAGTAGCAGTAGAGTCTGTGTGCTGAGCGGCTCCGGAAGAGGGAGAGGGCGCTCTGGCCGCCGGATCTCGACTGCTCTGAAAGGTTGCAGTTTCGGTTTCAGAGTTCAAACCAGAAGGCGCCAGGGAAGCAGCAGAAGCCGACATCTGATCAGCTGAAGACATGGAGGTTTCCTCGGAGTCCAAAGGGCGTACTGCCCAAGTTTGCCAGATTTCTGGGAGACTGCTGCGTTTTCGGGGAGGACGCTGCCCCAAGGGCGGGCGAGTCAAGGAGGAATGCCCCGATTGAGCCAGAGCCTCCCAAGCACGGATTTTCCCCTTGGAGGAGGATTCCGTCCCCGAAGCAAGAAGAGGATGGATGCCCTGTATCAGGTATGTCACAATTGGGATCGGGAGTGGTAGAAACGAGTCCCTGATCTTGCAGCTTCTGGAACGTACGTTGTGCAGGAGAATTCTTTACACGTCGTGTTGATCCACCCTCAAGCAGAGTTTTCACCTTATTTTTTGTTTTAGATCGCAGATTGCGCTGATTGTTCATGGCCTTCACAGTAAGGCAGGTTCTGGCTCGATGAGGATAGGGAGGAAGATATCGCCACTGCTGAAAATCGAGTGACTGGGTTCCCCATAAGGAAAGAGCCCCCGGGGGCATACTGAGCTTTAGCTCCCAATCGGGGGGGTGGAGGGAGTAATATCAACGGCCCATGGGGGGAGAGCAGAGGAGAGAGAGGCTATGGCCGACTAGCAAGGTCGGCCATCTTGCCGATGCTCAGCTGGCAGCCTCTCTGTCCAAGGGGTTAAGGATGAACTCTCTCAAGTGCACACTATATTGGACGAACATTCTTCTCAAATTGCCACCTTGGCTGTGGAATCCAAACAAGCTTCTATGCAAACTGCTTCTAATTCAGACCGTGTTGCACAGCTAGAGTTGAAATTGGAGAATTTAGACACTTTCTCACGCCGCAATAACATACGAATCATGGGGGTCCCTGAATCGGCTGAGGGCCCCTCATCTGATATTCGTCCTTTCATAGCCCAGCTAATTCTTAAGCATATTACTGATGACTTTTCCTCTGAGTCTCTGCTTGCTGATATCCAACGGGCACACCGAGTCCCTAAAAACAGGAATCCAAAACGAGAAAAACCCCGGCACATTAAGGTCAACTTCCTTACCTTCTCCATAAAGGAAGCGATATTGGCGAAAGCAAGAGAAAAATACACTGTTGTTACTGATTCCTTCTCATTCTTTCTGCTTTCTGACGAAGCCCTTCAGGCCTCTCAGCGGCGCTGGGAGTTAAAAAAACTTATACCAAGATTTAAAGAATGTGGTGCTGAGGCTATATTTCTGTCACATATTGCGCTGAAAGTCCATTGGAAGGGACAGACCTCACTTTTTCGCACTGTTCAGGAGGCTGAGCTATTTCTCTCTCAGATGACTTAATATCTAAAAAAAAAAGCTTTCTCTTTTGCTGTTCCTTCTTCTTTTTTTTTTTTTTCTTTCTTCTAGGATGGTTTCAATAGAAAGCACTATTGCTGTTTTCTCTATCTGATATAGTAATGCTGCCCATGTAAAGGTGGCTGAAGGATTTCAGTAGTCAAGTTGATTTTTACTCTCATCAGGGTTGGGTGTTATGGGCACTCAGGTCTTCTTATGTTCTTTCCTATGGGGGGGGTGAGGGGAGCAAGATGGAGGCACTTGCATGTCCTCCCGTGGGTGGAGGAGAAGGGTGGGGTTTACTCCTCTGGGGCCATGCCATTCGTGCTATGGTGGCCTCAGTGTGAGTAGGGTGGGGGGGCGGGGGGATACCGAAAGAAGGGTAAGGTTGCACCTAGGGTTAGATTAGCAACGTTGTGTTTTGTATCTGTACTACCAGGTTTTTTGTACCTTTTTTATTTATATTTAATAAATGGGAATACGACTATTTCATGTAAACTCTTGGAATGTTAATGGGCTAAACTCCCAAGCCAAGCTAGGACGGGTGGGTAGCTTTCTGCAGCATAACAAGGCTGATGTTTGGTGTATACAGGAGACTCACCTAATGTCTGCTGATACTATTAAATTATCTCGATTGGGGCGAATTCTAGCTGCTGCACCTAGCCCCTGTGGCTTATCTGCAGGAGTGGCAATAGTTACAAACTGTGCAGCTATTAGCCTTCTTCAGAAATGGTTGGATCCAAATGGGAGATGGGCTATGGTGCATATCCAGATCTATAATGTTGATTTTTTTGTTGTATCTGTGTATGCTCCTAACCATGACTCCCCCCTTTTCTGGCAGAACATTCAACTAGGACTGGGGAATTGGTGGGGCAATTTACTTCTTTGTGGAGACTTCAACTGCGTTCTGGATCCCTGTATGGATCGGTCTTCAGGGAGCTCTACCCAATCCAAGCCCCGCTCCTTGGCATGCATTCAGACCATTGCACAGACCTTTTCACTTATAGACATATGGCGTGAACTACACCCCAATATGAAAAAGTACTCTTTTTTTTCAGCTGCCCATAAATCTTATGCGCGTATTGATTACATTATGCTGTCCAGCAAACTACTGCCAAATTCTCAATCTGAATTTTTGGGTATTTCACTATCTGATCATTCTCCACTCTCCAGTACTATACAAGTTTCAGATCCTCAACAAGTAAATATGCTGCCTCGTCGGTTTTGGCTGGATAGAGCTCTCTTACAAGATCTTGATTTTCAACAGTATCGTCAGCCTCTTATTCAGGAATGTTTTCTTATCAATATAGATACTGCTAATCCTGCTATGGTCTGGGACTCCTTTAAGGCCACACTTAGAGGTTGGATATCTTCATTTTCTATTAGGCAGTTTCAGAGTAAAAAAAAGGCAATATGCTCAACTGATTCAAGATCTAACTCATGCTGAACTTCTACATGCCCAATCTAAGGGTGCCAACCAAAATGAATTAATTCAAGCTAAGGCACGTTTATATTCTTTTCACTCAGATGAGGCAAGATCTAAGGCAATCCAACATAAGGTGCAGATATTGGATAAGGGGGATACGAATGGACGCTATTTAGCTTCATTGATCAGGGAAAAAAAAGGTAGAGATGTTATTACAGCTATTACGGATGAGCAGGGTACAATAGTATATGACAATGTCCGGATAGCCACTTGTTTTTCTGCATTTTATACAGATCTCTATGCAGACCCGGGCGCAATACATCTTACTGACATACAGGATTATTTAGCACAGGTCCCTATTCCTCAGTTTTCCCCTACTACCCGACACAACCTTGCACAGGCTCTTGAGCTATCGGAGCTTAAAGTTGCTCTCTTTTCGTTTTCCTTGGATAAGGCTTGTGGGGATGATGGCATCCCTATTGAATTGTATATTACGTTCTGGCCTTTATTAAAAAACTTCCTGTTAAAGCTCTTTAATGACATCTTTCTGAATGGTCTTTCACCTCCTAAGTCATGGTCAAACTCATTGATAGTGATCTTTCCTAAAAAAGGTAAGGACCCCCGTTTATGCTCATCTTATCGGCCTATCAGCCTGCTGAATGCAGATGTAAAATGGTTTGCCAAATTATTTGCCACCCGCCTTGCTCCGCATTTGACCCAAGTTGTTCCTCACGATCAGCACGGCTTTGTTCCGGGCAGAGATTGCTCAGCTCACACTAATATGCTATATACCTTGATTGATTGGGCCTCCTTAAGCTCTCAACCGATGGGATTTCTTTTAATTGATGCCGAAAAAGCGTTTGATCGCGTTGGTTGGGCATTTCTCTGGGCCACACTGTCCAAGATGGCAATTCCAGCAGTGGTTATTCAAGCAATTCAATCATTGTATCGTGCTCCCACTGCCCAAGTTATCGTAAATGGACGAGTGAGTGAGTTTATTTCCATCCAGCGTGGCACTAGACAGGGCTGTCCCCTTTCCCCGCTGTTGTACGCTCTCTATGCAGAACCACTAGCAATTCGTCTGCGGGAATCCATGGATATCCAACCAATAAATCCGGTACCGGCGCTGTCTATTAAATTAGCTCTATATGCCGATGATTTGGCTATTATCACGGCGGATCCTTGTAAGGCATTCCCCGCCATTCTCACAATTTGTGAACAATTTGGTAGCTTCTCCGGCTATAAGATCAATGCCGCTAAAACACAATCAATGATCTGGAACATTACGAACTATCCCCATAATATTGTCTCTCAGACTACCTATCTTGGTATCACTCTTCAACCTACTGTGACTGCCATCGCCCGCACCAATTTTCTCAGGCTACTAGAGGAGACCCAGTCCCTCTTAGACAAATGGATGCATCTCCCTATTTCAATCATTTCACGAGTTAACTGCATCAAAATGACAATTTTACCTAAATTTCTTTACTTTTTCCGTGCTGTTCCTTTCCTTTTTACCCGCAGAGATCTCAGGAAGCTTGATCAACTTTGTACGTCCTTTATTTGGCATAAAAAAGCTCCTCGTCGGAGTAAATTGAAGCTGGCCAAAATGTGGGCTCAAGGGGGCCTTACTTTGCCTCATTTTGAGTTTTACAATTGGGCTGCTTTAACTGAGCGTATTAAACAAGTACTGGGACTTCGACCCTGTGTTACGGTTTCCACTACTTTGATTTCAGCCCTGGTGCCGGTCAACCAAGATTTTGGGTTTAACAACCCGAAGTTCTTCAAAAAAATTCGTCTTAAATCCTTCCAGATTTTAGCCCGTAATTGGCAGCGTTTGCAGGATCACTTAGTGGTGCCTCAATGGCACTCTTCTACCCCTATTTGGGGAAATCCTAATCTTCAGTGTGGACTTCTAGATGGAGTTGCTAAAACCTGGGATGATGCTGGAATTGCCACTTTAGGACAACTTTTTGACTTGACTGGCTTTCGAAGCTTTCAATCACTTATCTCAGAGTTTAATCTGCGCCCTCACACATTTTTCAAATATCTCCAAATACGGGCTATTATTTCTCATAGACAAATTAGGCTAGAGGAGATCTCTCCCCAGGGTGCTGATTTTGTGTATAAGCATCGGATTGGTAAGGGTGCTATATCAGCTTATTACACTATACTTACGGAAGCAATCCCCTCGGACTTCCAAATTATTGCCAACAGGTGGACTATCTCCCTACATGACACAGTTTCCCCTGAAATGATTAGGGAATGTCTTGTTAGATCTGCTCAATTATTCCTTTCTTCTCGTTTTCGCTATCATCATTTTATGTTATTATTTCGGTTGTATTATACCCCGCAAAAATTGAATCTGTGGTACAATAATAAGGTGGTTACATGTCCTAGATGTGGGGTGATGGATGCTGATCTTCTTCATATGTTTTTTCAATGTCCTCAATTAATGGTATTTTGGCAAGAAGTTTGCAATAGAATATATACAGAAATTCCTGATACTCCTGCTTTAAATGAATTTTTCATGATTTTCGGTCATTATCAGACTGTCAGCTTATCACCCTGTGTTTTTAAGATGCTCACTCTTGCTCGTATTATCATTGCTAGGGCTTGGAAAGATCCCACACCTCCTAATGTTTCTCTTTGGTGGGCGGAGGTTATGAATCTCTTCGAACTAGAAAAAACAGTCTTGTTAAAACGTGGTAATGCTCGAAAACTTTTTGCCTGGTGGTATCCGTTTTTGCTTAATGTTTAAATTGATCTGTATTTTAATGTTTTTTGTTGTTTCCTATTTTTGATGTGTGAATTGCCTTATTGTAACCTTTTCCTTCTTTCAATAAAAATTAAAAAAAAAAAAAAAGATGGGGTCTTTGAACCAAGTCTCTGTAATAGCTACAATGGATGGCTTTAAAT
>JASBQK010274454.1:0-12991 GCA_030264995.1 Desmognathus ocoee | reverse complement strand
TAGCTTCGCCTGTGACTAGCCTCCTGCGTCTTACTACCCCTCATCATGGCCGCTCCCTTTTATTACGATGGCTGGTCAGATTGTTTGAGGATTTGGGAGGGCATTTCATTTCCACTCCCAGAATATGCACTCCCATCCATCCAATCATCTTCTGAATGGACTGATGAAGTACTGGATGTGTCAAACATCCCGTGCCCAGACCTATCATCTAATGCCAGCAATTTTTCACTACCAAATTATTCTGGCTACACAGAAACCCCTTCTCCACATAACGCGAGTTATGAGGGTGAAACCAGTACTTTTTGGGTCAACTACGAGTCTAGGAGATCAGACCCTCTCAAAATAGAAGGCCGTGCTATGGCCGACACGAGAGATGTTATATCAGTCCATGATACTAGATCCATTCCGTGTCCCCAAAACTCATCTGACAACGCCCAAGAGAGCATTCCTCCTCTTATTGTTGAATGTTCCAACACTGCCGACAATCGCCAACCCACTAGCAACCCTCCATTCCAGTTAAATGTTGCCTATAAAAACCCCTCCACGTGTAGTAGACAACCACAGATCATACTACCTACAGTTTTGGCTGATACTGAACAGCAAATAAATGTAACTATTTTAAAGACTTTCCCCACCACTGAACCTGACACTACGAATCTTAACTGTACCTCTCACATAGGTGACCTCTTCCCATCACCTGTCCCCATTACAGTATCTCCATCAGGACCCATACTTAGATGCACCCTTGTGAACGCGTGGTCCCTCATCAAGCATGCAGTCGAGATCAGGGATCTGATTATCGAGCAGCAATTAGACCTACTCTTTATATCCGAAACCTGGATATCCGATAGTTCTGGCCCCTCACTTGACATTGCCATTCCACCTGGATACCAGATAATTTCTGCTGATCGATCGTCGGGTGTGGGAGGTGGAGTTGCTATCATTTTTAGAGCTGAACTGGATATCTTCCAAGGAACTATTGAACCTATAAAGGAATGTGAGTGCCTCTTAGCTAAGATTACTCTCTTTAATGAGTTCTGTTTAAATTTCATTCTGATATATAGGCCTCCGAGAGACATGAAACACTTTCAGGCGGACCTTCTAGACATTATTGTTCAACAGATGAAACAAAATACAGCCATTATCGTCCTAGGAGACTTCAATCTATGGCTTAGAGACCCACTGGACAAGTATGCCACCAATCTAGAGGCTGCTCTAAGTGACCTAAACTTTCTCCATCTGTCGACTGGGCCAACACATGTAAAGGGTCATACCCTCGACTGGATTGCTGTCAATAATATCTCTTGCAACGTGTCATGTGGTATCCCATGTTTATGGACAGATCATTACATCATCCCATTTGAAATCATTTTGCCTTCAAAAGTCAAGCCCTCTCATCCACAAATAGTTAAAACAATGAGTCGTAACTTTAAAAAAGTCACTGAAGCCGCCATTTCGGACTGTTTAAACCAGCTTATGCTGGCCACAGCTGACTCAGACACACCCGAGCATCTAGCAGACGCATATAACATTGCCCTGTCGCACCTGCTGGATGGTCTGGCCCCTATAAAGGAGAAAAGAGTAAGACAGAAAGTCCGCTCCCAACCTTGGTGGTCACTTGACCTTGACTCCATCAAAAAACGTAAGAGACAACAAGAAAGAATATGGTTAAAATCCAAAGCAGACCACGACAAGGAGTTATGGAAAAACTTGACCCAGGAATATAAGAACGCTATAATTAAAGCTAAGAAAGACTATTATAATACTCGGATAGGTCAATCTGAAAATAACACTAAAGAACTTTTTACCATTCTAGAGGAACTCAAGCATCCCGTCACAGTGGATGATGGATTTGTACCCACAGAGGCAGACTGTGTTAGAGCACAAGACCACTTTAGGTACAAGATCCTCAAAGCCAGGGATAAAATACAACTGGACCTAAAATCTGACTCCTTCCCTTTCGCTGACGAAAATTCTCACAGCGGCACAAACCTGAATGTTGATAATACCCCACTTTTTTCGTTTAAAGCCATCACCTGTTCAGATATGATCGTGTGTTTAAAAAAACTACGTCCCACATCAGTACTAAAGGATTCGTGCCCTCTCAAAATTATTCTCAAACACCCTGAATTGTTCGCCCCATTTTTAACCAGATTCACAAATGCATCATTCTCTCACCATACCGTTCCCTCAGTTATTAAACAGGTCCAAGTTACCCCTTTGATTAAAAAAGCCGGACAGGACCCGAGGGATGCTAACAACCTTAGACCTATCACCAAAGTGGTTTCATTGCTTAAGGTCATAGACAAAATTGCCACAGGCCAGTTCCAGCTCTTCCTGGAGGAAGTAGGAGCTTTACACCCCCGTCAATCAGGCTTCCGAAAAAGCCACAGTACCGAGACTGCCTTGTTGGACCTTCAACAACAAATGTTAAAATTGATTGATGGCGGGAAGGCAGGTCTCCTTATTTTATTGGACCTGTCAGCCGCGTTCGATCTTTTGGACCACCACATCTTAAAAGATAGACTTAGGAACCATGGCATCTTCTCACCAGGCGCCATCAACTGGATTGATTCTTTTCTTTCCGACCGTTTGGCAACCATTTGTTGGGGTGGGGCTACCTCTCAACCTGAACAGCTACTCTATGGGGTCCCCCAGGGTGCGTGCCTATCCCCGGCCCTCTTCAACTTATACACCAAGCCATTATTTGACAGGCTGGAGGCGCAGGGTATAATGTTTACGAACTTTGCTGACGACACCCAGCTCCTGATCGAACTATCTGGTGACCCCATCAAAGACCAGGCCAGGGTAGATGGGGTCTATGGTTTGATCAGGGACTGGATGTCGTCGAATTGGATGTGCCTCAACGGCAATAAGACCGAAATCATGATTGTGGCATCAGCACGAAAATTGGAGACAATCCATCAAAAATACAATACTCTGCTGATCGATGGCAACCAAATTAACACCTTACGGAAAGTTAAAACATTGGGCGCAACCCTGGACTCGGCCATGACGATGGATGGCCATGTAAATGCTTTGGTGAGCTCATCTAATTTTTATCTGAGGCTAATTCGTCAGATTCGTCCTTTTCTTTTTTTTTTAAAGTATCTTTATTGGCATTTGTATATTATACATGATACAATCATATTTAAGCAAATATATTCCTTCAAAACTTTTAAGATACTCAACAAATTAACACCCCAACACCCTTCACCCCCCACCCCTGCTTATCTGCAGATGCCCCCCCCTGTCGTGTCGGATTCCTGAAAGGCAACAGATGAATAAAAGACTGTATTGTTAAAACCATCGCAAATCATTGACATATCAGATAAAGATCATTCTTTTCTCATCACAGCCTGGCACACTCCAACCTCCATACATCTCTCTCTTAGGCCGCCTCCTCCTCTGCACTTTCATTCTCTTCGCCATTCCTCAGATACATCCTGTATTTTTCCCAAAAGTCTAAAGGACGTTGCGTTATCGGGCTTATCGCACGCACTGTGCTTTCCAAATCATCACATCTGGCCAGCAGGCCCAACCATGTCGAGATTCTGGGTGGTGTTCTCCGCATCCATCTCATAGCAATTGTTTTTTTAGCCAATACTAGCGCCAGGTTGAGAAATTTCTTATCAGCTGGAGGTAATTTAGGCATTTGTGAAAGAAATATTAGTTTGGGATCGTTCCCTATGGTTCTATGCAATATTTTACTTATCTCACCACATACCGCACTCCAAAAGTCATGCGTTTCTCCGCACCCCCATGCCAAGTGCAGGAAGGAACACTCTGGCGACCTGCATGCTGGGCATCGCAATGACATCTCAGGTACAAAATGACTTAATATAGCCGGTGTCATATAGCTACGTGTGAAAAACCTATAATGGATAACACGCAGCCTAGCATTCCGCGCAACCTCTTTCGTATGAGCACACATCATCTCCCATTGGTCCTCTGACATGTCCACCCCTAAGTCTTCTTCCCAGATTCTTTTTAGCGGGAGGGGTTCTATCTCCACCCGTGCCTGAAATAGGTTATAAAGCATGGAGATCTGATGTTTCCATTCAATAGTGCGCAGCATGTGGTGTAACAGTTCTGAAGTAACTGGTTCTGTCGGTATCTCTTCCCATCTACGACGCATAGCCGCCCGAAGTTGCAGTACTTTAATAGAATTGGTTATAGTAGGCGGTAACTTAGATTGTGTATCTGTTCCTGATAGTAATAAATTATCTTGGAATAGGTCTCCTAAAGTTGCTAACCCACACTCCTCCCACTTATTCTCCTCTCTCTTGGAGAGTGCCCTCTGAAATCCCCGTAGCAGTGGGATCGGAAGAAGCGGGGAGTAGGGATGCCCCATTTCAAACCGCGGAAGGGCCCTCTTCCATAACCACAAGGTGTGTGACACAGGGTCTGGAGTTTTCGATGGGATCATATCGGGGTTAATCACATAGCCACCTGTGTCATACGGGTCATATCTATGCCGTTCCATCCGCACCCCGGAGTCTCTGGGATCAACCATTCTATCCAAGTATCTGGGGATAAACTGTAACTGTGCAGCTATGTAATATGTGTGTAGATTCGGGACCTGCAGGCCACCTGCACTATAATGTCTTGTCGTGGTAGTGTAGGCGATCCGGGGACTTTTCCCTCCCCAAATTAGTCTAGATGTTAATGAACGCAGCTCCCCAAAGTATTTTCTACCAGGATCTAGAGGCACATTTGAGAAAACGTAGAGCACCTTGGGTAACACCACCATTTGCATGATAGCCGTGCGCCCAGCTAGGTTCAATGGAAGTGTGATCCATTTTTCCACCTTTTGTTTCAGGGCCAGCAACGGTTCGGTAAAGTTAACGAGGATTGTGCTCGCATTGTCTCTAGTGATGTCAACCCCCAAATATTTTATTTGTTGATAGTCAACCCGCAGGCCGCAGATGTCGTAGCTCAGAGGGGAGCCACTACCTAGTGGGAAAATAACGGATTTAGACCAATTTATGGCCAGACCAGAATATGCCCTGAAAAGCTCATACGTGCGTACTGCCACTGGCAATGTATGTGCAGGATCCGCTAGGTATAGCAAAGTGTCGTCTGCATACATTGACACTACGTTCATTTGCCCCCATGCCATTATCCCCTGCCCCTCCAGATTTTGACGCAATCTACAGGCCAAGATCTCCATTCCTAACGCGAATAACAAAGGAGAGAGCGGGCATCCCTGCCTGGTGCCACGTTGAATTTCGAATTTGCTGGATAAGTAGCCATTTATACTCACTCTCGCTGATGGTTTTGAATACAAGGTAGAAATTATAGCTCTAAGCTTGGGTCCCACTCCGTAAGCTTGCAGTATAGTGAATAGATAGGCCCACTCAATGGAGTCAAAAGCCTTTTCCATATCCAGCGCCACAATTGCCGCTGGTGAATTAGGCTTAATCGCTGCTTGGATCAAAAAGAGTCTTCTGATATTTTGTGTCGTGCTCCGGCCAGGGATAAACCCCGATTGATCCGGATGTATTAATCTGGTCATGACGGGTTGTATGCGTCTGGCAATGATTTTCGCCAAGATTTTTAGGTCACTATTGGTGAGGGATATCGGCCTGTACGAGCCGCATTCTTGCGAGGGTTTATTGGGCTTTAGAAAGCAGACAATGCGAGCTTCGTTCATTTCTTTTGGGAACCCACCCTTTTCAATTGCCATTTCATATACTTTTAAGAGTAGTGGGCTGAGAGTGGCAGAGTATTGCTTATAGAACTCTGGGCCCAATCCATCAGGACCCGGAGCCTTGCCACTGGCTAATTCTTGTATTGCTTGTCTTATTTCTTCTACGGTAATAGGGGCCTCCCATAGCTCTGCTGTTGCCACTGGGACTCTTGTTAACCCTGTCTCATATATATATCGATCTAGGTCCGCTTCTGGTTCTAGTATCCGACTGCGATATAACGTTGCATAAAATTCCCGGAACGTCTCACCCATACCCTCGGTGTCAGTGATTCTATCACCGTTATCTGCCGTGATTGCCTCAATGGGAGTCATTCCATTTTCCCTTTTCAGGAGCCTCGCTAATGGTTGACCTGGCCTATCTCCCCAAGCATAACGCTTGGCTGTGGCATATTGGGACATATATTTAAGTTCATGCTGGGCCTCTTCGTTATATCTGGATGTCAACTGACGGATAGTAGCCAGGTCTACCGGTGAATGCGTTTCCGCATGGCTAGTCTCAGCTCGGCGTAGTTTATGTTCCAGTTCAGACATAGTGGCACGGATAGTTTTAATGTGGCGGAATTCCGCTGCCATGGCGATACCCCTAATATATACTTTAAGTGCTTGCCATTTCACCATTACATTCGTGTCATCTGTCTCATGCGCTTGTAAAAAAATAGAAATATGTTCAGCAAGCTCTCCAGCAAAAGCCGGGTCTGTTAGGGCCTCGGCTTTCAGGCGCCAGTTTGGGGCTTTTGGAAACCCAGGGGACCAATCTAGTGTCCCAACAACTGGACTGTGATCGGAAAACACCCGGGGGTAAATCGTGACCTCTCTTAGGCGTCCCTTCAGGGTGTTAGATAGTAACAACATGTCCAGTCTGGTATGCACGTCATGTGGTGATGAATAGTGTGTATATTGTCTATCTAATAGGTGTTGTACTCTCCAGCCATCACATAGTTCATGCATTTCCATCCCCTCTATCAATTTCTCCGATGCCTTAGATTGTGGTCTGGTGGGAGGCCTAGATCTATCTATATTGATATCGACTACAGTATTCCAGTCTCCCCCCAGTATCCATGGTACATCAGGGGCCGCTGCGCATTTCTTAAACAGCTCCACAAAAAAGGTAGGGTCATCTACATTGGGCCCATATATCGAGCCCAGGAGCACCGATCTGTCCCGCAGAGTGCCTTCTACTAAAGTATATCTACCCTGTGGGTCTATTGTTAGTTTCTTAAAACTAAAAGGGACACCTTTCCTGATTGCCACTACCGTCCCCCGGGACCCCTGGGTAAATGCCGAGTGATATACATAGCCAGCCCATTGCAGCAGATGCGATGTTAACCCCGTCGTGGGCCAGTGAGACTCTTGCAAAAATAATACATCAGCCTTGCGTTTAGTACAGTATGTTAGAATTTTACGAATTTTTGCATATTGAAGTAGCCCTCTCACGTTCCACGATAACACTGTCAATTGTGCGCTAGCCATTAGAATCAATCCACCAAATCACCCCCAGAGACAATCGCCGCCTTTCATGCCAAATTCCTGTCATATTCATCCAGACATGGGTACCTCCACAGACAAGCAACTCACACCCCCCCCTGGCTGTAACCCCAACTGTCAGCCAATTCCCCAACTTCCAGATCAGGCGCGCCCAAGCCTTAACCGCTAGACCCGAGCTCACCCAATCTGTAACAAACAATGCACACATTTCCATGTTATTAATGTCGATCACGCCCCGGTCCAAGTCACGGCCAATTAAGAACAAAACCAGCCGCGACTGCTGCGGGGGAGATCCCAACTCGGGCCACTATCTGTTAGACAGGGCCAGGCTCCAACCCCATTCATCGCTGATGGTGTCTATATAGCAACCATTCCCCATTGAGTGGAATTTCTACTGTTCATCACGCTCCTCACAGTATCTCGGTAGCAATTGTCGTTCTTCATCTCCGTCGTATTGTCGGCTGCACACGTCGAGCCACCCACAAGTCACAGGTGTATTGCCAGTCATAATCCGGCTTCTGGTCCGGCATAAACGCGCGGGCATTGTAGCAAAGCTGGGAGACAGTCCGCCAAGAGCGCATCCCATCCACACGCCTCCGGGTCTCGGGCATATGCATCGAAGCCCCCTGTCCCCAACCGCCTGGAGACGCCGACCATGCCCGTCACTCTCCACAGGGTGGCAGTATCCAGCCAGCGGGGCAGTCCATCTCGCTGTTTGTTTACCGTAGGGGGAACGTGTCACTCACTCAGCTCCTATTGTCACTGTGGCTACACCCCCGGCTTCAGGCCAGACCAAGTGTCGCGTGCAGTGAGAGTCTTCTGTCACAACCAACCTCCATCTTACTTTCGGACGACCATATTTATCGTTCAAGTTGATCGTAACACCCAAACATAAAATAAAATGAGGAGGAGAACAAATGTCACTCGGTCTCACATGGGGACTGTATAGTTAGAGGTCCTAGTTATTCATATTCAAAAGCCACCAACCTCGCGTATTAGAGTTCAGCTGTCGCCTCATCCACCACCTCAGTCACCCTGCCGTTGTTGCCCTGTGCCGCGGGGACGGCCAGCGCAAATTGCAATGCTGCTTCATGATCGATGAAGAAGTGCGTCTTGCCTTGATGTGCTATTCTCAGTTTGCTGGGGTACATCATCGAATATGTAATTCCCTTCTCACGCAGTTGTTTTTTCGCCTCCATGAATCGTTTTCTGGCCGCCTGTACTTCCATAGTGAAATCTTGGAAGAAGTGAAGTTGCGTCCCTTGATGTCGCACCAGCCCCTTCTCCCTTGCCGCCCGCAGAAGCACTTCTCTGTCCCTGTAATTGAGGAACCTAATGATCACCGGTCTTGGAGTCCCTCCCGGAGGTGGTTTTCGTTGTAGCGCCCTATGCGCCCTTTCAATGATAAAGATTTCCGAGAATGGTGCCTCCGGGAATAGCTCACGAAGTAACGCTTCGAAAAATGGTTCTATAGGGTTTTTCTCAATATTTTCCGGTAGACCAATTACGCGTACATTCTGGCGGCGGCTACGTCCTTCTTGATCTGTGATTTTCAGTCGTGCCATTTCCAATTCTTTCTCCAGCATCTTTACAGTCACCTCGAGCGGCGCCAATCGTTCCTCCGAGGTATTTATCCGCTCTTCCGCCGTGCGCACAGAATCTGATAGTTTATCCACATGGGTTTGCATGAGATTGAACTTAATCCCCAGCGTGTCAATCTTGGCATTAAGTTCTGTTCGCATTGCTCTCAGTTCAGCCAGAATTTCAGTGTTTCCGTCATTTCCCGGCACTTGGTTGTCCACCGGCTCCATGCTGTCAGCCGCTGCGCGGGAAGTCGTGCGCCTCCTGCCAACCGTCCCCACAAAATCTGATATTGGTTTTTGTTTTTTCGGCATTCGTGCTGAGGACGGGGTCGGGACCGTCCGTTTAATATGAGCTGGAGCCCAGATCCCCTCCAAATAGCGGATATTGTAGGATAATTATAGCCCGGTCGCGGAGCTCCCTCTCAGGCGACCGCCATCTCTGAGCACCCACGTGATCCTCCGTGCTGATGTTATTTTTAAGGTCTAACAAAGCAGACTCGGTGCCATGGAACCTACGAAACCCGGACTGTTTAGGGTTCAGAAGACTGAACGTCTCTAAGAAACTCTGGATTTGTTCAAAAGCAATTAAATCCAGAATCTTTAACAAAAACGAGACATTAGTGATGGGTCGATAATTGGCTGGATTGGAGGGATCCAGGTTAGCCTTTTTGAGAAGGGGAGTGATCCAGGACTCCTTTAGGCAGTGGGGTACTAAGGAAGATTCAAAAGAGGCATTTACCAGTTTGGCGATGTAAGGAGCCAAGAAATCAGCAGATTTTTGAATGATATCTGCCGTGAAAATGTCGCCTTTGTATGACGTAGGTTTCATTTTTTTGATAACGGCACTGACTTCCTCAGGCTGTACAGATCTAAAATGAAACTTGGGAATGGAGCCTAGGTCGTAGGGGTCCGAAACCGGAGGTGAACAAGAGTCTAAGGAAGTGGAGTTTAGTAAGGAAAGCCTGGTTTGAATAGTGGAAACATGTTTTTCAATCTTGGACAGTAAGGCATGTTGGATACCTTGACACCAAGAATTGTCAACAACACATGCAGGGGCAGAGGGAGAAGAGTTTTCCAGTTCTTTAACGATTTTAAATAATTCGCGAGAATCGCAGGCAGCAGACTCAATTCTATTATTAAAATAGTTGGATTTGGCCTGTGTGATGGCCTGCTTATAAGCCAAGGCGGCTTGTTTGTAAAGGGTTCTGGAGGAGTCAGACGGGGTTCTTCTCCAAATTCGCTCAGCGGACCTCTTGACGTTTCTTGCTTGTATAATACAATCAGAGAACCAGGCCTTGTCCTTGCAGAAGGGCTTGGCAATTTTTGATTTGAGAGGGGCCAGCAGGTTAACAGTGTTATTTAAGGTGTCTTTCAGATGTGATGCCAGGTGTTCAGCATTGTCTGAGTTTGAAATGATAGAGAGCTTAGGTATTAACAGATCCTCAAGGGTTTTGCTAGGGATATTTTTCAGCTTGCGATAACGAATGATTTGTTTAACTGGTGCAGGGCGCGTAAGTGGCTCAGGAAGGAGAACATCAAACAGAACACAATGATGATCTGACCAGGGGCAAGGCATGATTGAGAGGTTCGCAATTTCCAGATTATGTGTAAGGACCCAATCTAAGGAATGTCCAAGGATGTGAGTGGGGGAGGAAATATGATTTTTAAAACCCATAGCCATGAGGGATTCCATTAAGGCGGTGCCGGATTTGTCAGAGGGATCACCTGCCCAGTAATTGAAATCTCCTAATATAAGCATCCTGGTGAGGGGTTTGACAGAAGCGGCAATGAGGCCGAGAAATTGGTCAGAAAAGTGATCTAAGTCTGGGGGAGGTCTATACAAAATGATGACAGCAATTGAAGTGTTGGGATTGACTAGCAATTTAGTAGAAAGTAGCTGTGTGTTGTCGGGAGACTCAGAATGTAGTGCATGAAAGTCAAAGCTGGATTTAAAAATTAGAGCTACTCCACCGCCAGTGGAGTCAATTCTATCGACACGAAGTATGGAGCAGTTACTCGGGGTAGATAGGGAGGCTGCATGGTTAGCCGCGGAGTGGAACCATGTGTCAGTTAATGCCAGACAGTCAAGGTTATTGGCAGAAATGAAATCAGAGATTTCAGTGCAATGTTTCACTGCAGAGTGTGTATTTAAAAGCGCAAATCTTATAAGGAATTGGAGGATGGAGAATTGATTACTATTGTATTCACATCAATGAAATTGATAGACAGTGAGAAGAGGTATTTAATAATAGAAAAATATGCTTTGGTAAATTACGTGGCGATAAGGAAACTCAGTTTTTTTTTAATATGGCTGTGAATTTACAGTGTGTTTGAAGATAAAGGTTTAGATAAGGTTTCATCTAGGATAAGTAGATATAAAATTTGTTTATGGAATATGAGTTTTTTGGTGAACTATGTTCAAGGGACTAGTAATATAGCAGTGGATTGTTTGTCTAGAATATCCAGTCAATTGGATCATGGGAAGGAAGAAGATGGTGTGCCGGTCAGCACAGAAGAAATAGCTTATGACCGAGTAAAATGGTGTGTTTGAATTTCCACAAACAGAGGTCTGGCATCCAATTCTTATGCAACGTTCCTTTATGCATTAAAAATTGTTGGGAAAGTGAATTAAAAGCAAAAAAAGGGGGAGGGGGCCCTGGTATTCCCCGAATAAAGGGGTTATGACAAGGCCCGGTGCGTAGCACCTAGAGGGGCCGCACTTAACCCCGTTTTGAGGGGGCGGGCCCCTCACGCCAACCCCCGCAAACAAGGGGTTGGCCCCCCACCCCCGCCCCCATTCAGTACCAAGGGGCTCAGGTAGCTGCCAGCCCGAGCGAGGCACTTCCGGGGCGGGGGACAGAAAAAAGGGGGCGGGACAGCTGGACCTTAAAGGGCCAAGCTGTGACCGGAAGGGCCTCTTGCCCTTTCGATCCCCGCCCCAGCAGCAAGTACCCACCCACCCACACCAGGAGAAGAAGAGAGAAAGAGTACAGGAAGTGGTAAGTAAACGAGATGTAGAAGGTAAAGGTTGTCGCTGGCGGGGTTGCAGCTACGATCAGATAAAAGAGGGGACAATTACACACCCTCAAAAGACTGGTCCCTTGGAGGCCTATCGCCGGGACCAGCAGGAAAGTCTGCGCACACCCCACAGCACCTCCAAAGGTGGGGGTTGGTAGCTGAAAGAGGGTAAATTTTGCATAGCAGGAAAGTCTGCGCTTGCCCACAGCACCCCAAAAGCGGGGTTGGAAGCTGATAGAAGGCAAACATGTTTATACGTAACAGGAAAGTCTGCACGTGCCCACAGCACCGGTCAAAGGTGGCCGGTTGAAGCTGAAGGGTACACTTAACAGCATGGAACACTGAAAAGTGTCCAATAAAAATGTGTAATAAAGAATTTTAATTCTAATCGTGGCTTGTAACCCTGAATAATTTTTATGGAATTTTAAATAAATTTTGAATAATTTTGTAAATAATTTTGTGAATAAATTTTAATAAAGCGGCCTTTTGAATTTCCACAAACAAAGGTCTGGCGTCCAGTTATTTATGCAATGTTTAAATTGATGTGGTAAGAAATGTTATTTATTTATTTATTTAAAAACTTTTTGTATAGCGATTATACCGTTGGTTTTTAACCGCTTACCCTCACCCTCCCACCACCTAACCCACTAACCTGTTACGCATCAAACAAAAGTGAGAGAAAATTAAAAAAGAAAGAAGGAAAAGAGTCCAATTAGACCACTCGCGGTCTATAAGTGCCACCAATGTGGTTGGCCCTCTTGGCCTCAATCGCCCGCATAATCAAGGCCTGGTTTTTTCTGGTGGGCAATGGGGGAGAGCTCAATCCTCGTGGTAGGCTGGAAGTTGGAGCCGCTGGGATCGGGTCAAGATCAGTCTTCACTGACGAGTGGCTGCCTTTGGGTTGAACTTGGGTCCAACTCTGGATAGGCCCAATGGAGTCGTCTCTTCGTGTTGGATGGCTGAGAGTGTGTGACTGACAAGCTTGTTTCTCCAGCAGATGTAATTTGAGGGCGTGGCGGAAGCTGGCCCAGGTAGATAGTCCTTGGATTTCTGTGGGGAGCATGTTCCAGCTCTTACCTCCCTGACAGACGATTGTGCGACCTCCCTTCATGATTTTCTTATATCTGGGAATGTCGGTATGATTCCGATGAAAGGGTCATCTTGGATGATGTTCCTTGGGTTTTACGGCCCA
>JASBQK010263345.1:0-12993 GCA_030264995.1 Desmognathus ocoee | reverse complement strand
ACTATTCTTAAGCATCACACGCCCTGATGCCACTGGGTTTGGGCGTGTTACTAATACAAAATAAATAAATAAATAAATAAATAAATACATATTGTGACATTGTAAATCATGATCCAAATATATAACAACATTGCTGCCTTCCACCTTTTCATGACTGATAAAATTGCTCCAAAAGGGTTTTTTTTCATTTTGTATTCTGATATTGACTTATTTTTCAATAATAACAATTTATATTCATTGGTTTTGTCAGAAATGAGACTCAGAATGTAGCCTGTCAAATGTTATCAAACTGAATTAAGAATTCAACCTCCCTATAAAACACACTTTATAAACTTAGCGTGCTGGGAATTTATCAGGAAAAACAAGGTGAGATTTTCTATTTACACGTTTAACATGTGGCCACTTTGTTAATTTATTTAGTTGTAGAACTTTGTTTTATTGGGACAGTATTTCTAACATACCATAACAATTTAACAAAAACAACAACAACAACAACAAAAGCCTTTATTTTGGCCAATGGTCTTTTTTTTTTTTTTTATTGTGCACAGACAGAATACAATAACAAAAAAATAAAAAACAAGAAAAGAAGAGAGAGAGCAACAACAAAAGAGCAAGCTTATATACAAATACATTTGTGTAGATCTTAAATAATAAAGAAAAGAGTAACAAAAGTTGGTTTAGTCAATGGTCCATATAAAACATCATTGGCCCCCACCATTGAGCCAATTTACGTGGATTGTTTACTAACGCTCTCTTCTCTATGAAAAACATTTCCGTAAACTCTGATAGCCAAGATTGAGCTACCGGAGGTAAGGGTTCTCTCCAAGCCCTTGCAATTTGCAGCCTGGCAATAATGTAAGCTTTAAACACCATAGGGTGCTCGCCGCCATGCTGATTTATGCCGAGCACTAATTGTCGCTCCGTCACCTCTTGATCAACCCCCATTATACGATTGACATTAGCAATTACATTATCCCAATAGGGTTTCAGACTAGGACAGCGAAAGAACATGTGCATTAGATCAGCCGAGCTTTCACCACATCGGGGACACCCTATTAGTTGCTGCCCAGTCCAGCCATTTATGCGGGCTGGGGTATAATACATTTGACATAAAAGCTTATAATATTGTAGCCGACATTTGGTGTAAAGCGAAAATTTCCTAGTTTTTTGGAGCCCCTCTGTAATATCAGCAACACTAATAGAGTCCGCTAACAGCGTGGACCACTTTTCAGCCAAAGCATCTAAATCAGTGGGTACATTACGCAAAATAAGCTGATAATGTTGAGTAATAGAGCCAGTGCCAATATAGTGTCGTAAGAAGACTGCAGAAGTATTTGGGCTATTCATAACAATTAAGTGGGGAGAGCTACGAAGAGCATCTCTTATCTGCAGATATTTAAAAAACGACTGGTTAGATAAATTATATCTATCCCTCAATGTATCAAAAGGAAGAATTTGAGCATCTTCATACAGTTGACTTACACGAAAGATTCCAGCTGCTTCCCATTGGAGACTATACATATCAGAGAGGGGGATCCCCAAATCATGGTTACACCAAAGTAAGGTATGTTCATGAATAACTGGTATTTCAAGAAATAACCGAAGACTATTCCATACTTTCGCATACCCTCTTAAACTCTTTAATCTTACCTTTTTAAAATATCGTGGGTTATCAAATCCAAAACTACCCTTCAGGTGACCAATATATCGAATGATTCTTATGTAAGGTTGGGTTGTAGGTCTTATGCCAAGTAATTCTTTAATGCGGTTCAAGAGACAAGCCCAGTTATATTTCTCCAAATCAGGAAGATTGAGACCCCCTTCTAGCCACTGCTTAGTCAATTTAGTTCGGCTGCGGCGAGAGCTTTTCTTACCCCAAACAAAAGAGCCTATAGCCTGATCTAGCCGTCGCCAATCGGATTTATTTACAAAAAATGGCAAAGCCCGGGATAGGTATAAGAATTTAGGAAGAATCATCATTTTCACCCAATTAATCCTTGCTATAAGGGAAAGTGGCATATGCACCCATTTATTCATTAGTGTCGTGGCTTCCAAATAGACTTTTTCAAAGTTTTTTTTGATTATCGTTTCGAGTTTTGGATATAGCTCAACCCCTAGATATTTAACATGCTCTACTTTTAGTAAAGTTCCCCCAGAGTCGTTCCACACCATAACCTGAGTCTTTAAAGTGTTGATTAGATACCCCGAAAAAGTTCCAAATTCTTCTGCCAGGGATTGCATGGCAGCATAAGAAGCCACGGGGGTGCTTGTAATTATTACAACATCATCTGCGTACATCGCCAGATTAGTACTTATAGTAGGGGTTGGGTCTATAGGAGTAATAAGTCTAGAGATGCGGAGTCTTATCGCCAAGGGCTCAATATAGAGTGCATATAGAAGCGGAGAGAGGGGACATCCCTGACGTGTGCCACGCTGTATAGAAAACGATTCGGTAATATCACCATTGATTATTAATTTAGCATATATTCCTGTGTAGAGTTGCCGAATTGCGTTAACCACAGAGTTGGGAAAGCCCATAGCCAATAAGGTCTGCCATAAGAAAACCCATCGCACCCGGTCAAAGGCTTTCTCTGCATCGATAAATATCAATGCCAAAGGGGCCCGAAGAGTATCAGCCCAATCAATAAGGGTGGCTAAAAGATTAGTATGCGATGTGCAATCCCTGCCAGGCATAAACCCATGTTGGTCATCAGGAACCACTTCATGTAAATGTGGGGAAATTCTGTTGGCTAAGATCTTAGAATATATTTTACAATCTGAATTAATGAGTGAAATTGGTCTATAAGACCCACATTGACGAGGGTCTTTCCCAGTCTTTGGAAAGATTGTAATAAATGACTCCAGCCATGAATTTGGAATAGGGGTGGACCCGGCAAATATCCCTTGTATAAGAGGAACTAGCACCAATTGCAGGGAGTCCCAGAACACCAAATATAATTCTGTAGGGATCCCATCAGACCCGCATGCTTTGCCTTTTGGGAGATTTTCTAACGCCTTCCTTATTTCCCCTGGCGAAACATCTTCCTTAATTGCATCAATAGTGGTACGACAAAGCTGAGGCAGGGGATAAGATGAGAGATAAGCTATAGCCTCCTCATCCTGAGTTGCTTGCTCCTCCCTGTACAATGCTTGGTAAAATTCCTGAAATCTAGCTTTAATTAGTAAATCAGATTGGAGCAGCAATCCCTGATGGTCATATATTTCCCGTATCTGATTATTCGCGGATCTGTCTCTCAATTGCCATGCCAAAGTTTTCCCTGAAGAGTCTCCCTGAGTTAGCATAGTTACCTTTGCCTTGATTGCTGCCTGCCTTGCTTCCTGCTCATGAAAAGCTCGAAGGTTGGCACGAGCCGTTATTAAGTCTGTTGATATTATACCAGAATGAGCTGTATGTGCCCTCTCAGCATGTGTTAAAGCCATAAGAAGGGTGGAATATTCTAGCTTGCGGAAACGCTTTAATTTAGCAGAATAAGAAATTGTCCACCCTCTAATAGCCGCTTTTAGGGAGTCCCACACAGTCCCAATGGAAGCCGTGCCCATGTTAAAATCAACAAATTCAGCAATAAGTTCGTTAACCTGCTCTATATAGGTCAGATCCTCTAATAAAGTGGAGTCTAACCGCCATCGCCTAGTCGGTATAGAGACAGTATTACCTATCACTAAGGAAAGAAATAGGGGTGAGTGATCAGATAATGCGATACCAAGTAATTTGGACGTTGCATAAGGTAGCAGTGATCGTGAAATTAAGGCCAGATCTATACGTGCATATTGTGTATGTGCAGCAGAGAAATAAGAGTACCCTCTTTCTTCTTTATGGGTCTCTCTCCAAGCATCTACTAAATCCAGAGTTCCCATGAGTTGCTGAATCGCTTTGGCTGTGTGTGGTTTACGTTGTAATGCAGAAGCCGATGATCTATCTAAAGTTGGGTTAGGGGCAAAATTGAAGTCTCCCATTAACACCATCGGTCCCCTCCATTGCGCTAATTCTATCTCCAAATTAGTCCAAAATGCCCTAGCATCTGTGTTCGGCCCATATACTGAGACCACCATTACCTCGGTTGTATGACAGAGAACAATCGACATGGCCCAACGCCCAGCATTGTCTATTTTCTTTTTAGTAATCTGATAACCAAATTTCGTGCCTAGGACTGCTACTCCTGCGGAGTATTCAGATAGGCTGCTAGAAATAACAGAATATTTGCCCATTTTTCGGATTAAGCCATTATTCTCAGACTTAAGATGCGTCTCCTGGAGACACCAGACATCTGCTTGATTATGGTACATATAATTGGTAACCAATTTGATCTTGCCTGAAGTATTAAGCCCATTGACATTCCAACTACATAGTCTAAGCAGGCTCATCAATCAGCGCATTAAAGGCAACACTCTTCTTATAATCTACTTTATGTATCTGACCTGTGCTTTTTTGACTATAATACCTTTCAGCCCTCCTCCACCCTTTACACCTAACCAACCCCCAATTTCCCTCCATGTAAGCCATGGGGGAGGTGGCAAGAGTGTGTGCCCCCCAGCCCTCCACCCATGAAGAATTGTTGTCTAGTATTTCTGATTACTATTCAAAGTGCCATCAAGTTTAATTACAGTCAAAATCAGCATAACAATATTATTTGATTAAAAGGCTCTTCTACCACAGTTAAGATTTAAGATTTCGCCCCCTCCTTCCCTGCAGAGGCGGGCTTCCCAGATGTAAGCTGCTCATACAATTCTTCAGCTTCCATAGCTGAAAAACAATAAAAAACCTTTTCCTGCGTAACAATCTTTAGTTTAGCAGGGTCTTGAATGTAAGCCGAAATACCAATTTTTTTAAATTTATCAATATAAGGGCGAAGCTCCCACCGTATTGTCGCCGAAACATTAGATATGTCAGGACGAGCAAAAATCTGAAGATCTCGTACAATTACAGGTGAGTTAGGTCTAGCAAGCTTAAACATCAGATCTCGCAGTAGCATGTTACCATACCGAACAATTATCGGTCGAGGTTTCCCCTGCTGCCTCCCCCCATATGGTTTTGGTGGAACCCTATGGGCGACCTGGATCTCTTTCTGAAAGTCCCAATTACTCAAGTCCTGAAAAGCTTCCTGCAGTAATTGTGCCATAAATTCCTGCGTCTTTGTGGGATCCGATCCCTCCCTCCCCTCTGGTATGCCATACCACTTTAAGTTAGTCCTTCGACTACGATCTTCAAGATCCTGAATTTTTCTTTTAAGTGCAGCCACTTCTGCTGAGTCCTTTCGTTGTAGTTTGGCAGAGGTTTCAACATGGTCTTCTAATCTGCCGGTTCTTTCTTCCAGTTCTGTTACCCGAGTACCAGTTTTTATTGTTTCGGTGGTTAGTTGATCCAAATTCACTTTAAGTGCTGCAAAACCCTCCTAAACCTTTTGAAACGATTGGTTAACTTCTTTTCTTATCAAATCCTGGCTAGTAGTAATCTGAGCAGAGAGTGACGCCAGTACAAGCATGATAGATTGTGTGTCGATAGATTCAGGTTTGCCAGTGGCTGGAGAATGCTCAGGGGTAATGCTAGCTTCTTGATTAGACATGATTGGTAATTCAGATCCATTCAAGCCATTTGCCGTGGCCCTATCGCTGTCCATAGAATGGACGATTTGTTTTGCGGATGGTGACCTAGCCAGAGATGCATCTAGTTGGCGAGGGGATAAAGGGGAGCTCCCCATACTGGAACTTCGTAGACGCTTGCTTGACCCGGGAGAATCAGTGTCCACAATTTTAGTCAGATCCAGCAGTGAGCCCCCTTTAAAAAGAGATAGGGCACCTGAAGTGGGACAAAGAACAGAAACCAGTTCATCCGCCTCCTGGGCCAGCTGGCCTGCTGTTAGTTGTGCTGCGCCCAGCAAAAGGGAGCTCCTACGTGGAGTAGGACAGTTGGAAATTATAGGTAGATCGCTCGCAGAAGGTATTACTGTAGGAAGTCGATCTAAAGCAGCAGACACGATTGATGATACTGCACCGAGAGCAGTGACGCCACATACATGCGAGCTCACCTGCAGTGTGTCCAATCCAGCCGTCTGTCCAATTTGTTCAACATGTACAGGGTCAAAAGAGCTTTCTTGCAGTGGGGAGTCATTCGGTCTGTGTCCTTCTTCCTCTTCCTTCTGGGGGGCAGTAGGTAGGAGGGGAGAGGGAGAGAAATGGATTTCTGTAGGAATAGCGTCTGCAGGGAGTGTGGAACACTTCCCAGTCAGCTGCAATGCAGAAACGACGGCGGCCGCGCCAGGGTGAGACACTACTCCACCCGCGCAGCCGCCTAGCAACTCTCCGATCTCCCGACCAGCTACCACATCCGCTAGAGCCGGATGTATTCCCAGCGCTGGCACCGGCTGAACAGCTGAGTCCAGCGCGTCGCTACCACTCGCCGAGGGAGCCAGCACCATGGGTCCCTCCATCCGTGATGAACGGGCACCAGGAAGCAGGAAGGCAGCAATCCCCCGCTGAGCCGAGTCCAAGCCACCCCCTTCACCGACCACAGGGCGGGACTATTGTTTGGAAACTTGGCGATTATTTTCATGAACCTTAGCCCTGTCCTTAGATTTGCGTGACAGCAGCGAGTCCCCAGCCTTCAAAATCTTTTTCATTCTATCATGGAGCACAGACGTTCGCAAAAGATAAAAGGTAAGTCTGAAGCGAGTGATCCCTCCTATCCAGGTCCGAGGGGGGGTCAGCTCCGCACTTAGGGTTCTGCCGGTACCAGCCAAAGATGGTAGAACGGAGCGAACGGGGGAGACTCCCCCAGTACATTAGCGCCTTTTCTTCTTCTTTCTGCCGCGGTCAGCATCCATCCAACTCATTAGGGTGAGGCGGGCGGGGGAGCACAACTAAGCCACAGCCTCAAGCGGCGGCCATCTTGCCCAAGCAGAACCGCTCATGCATGTGGCACCACTGCTCTTGGTGCAGTATCAGCAGTTGTGTCTGCTACCTTGGATCAACTTTCTACAATAATACCTTCTGTGAGCGACCAACTCTTAACCCCCAATTGTCCTACTTCACGCAGGAGCTCCCTTTTGCTGGGTGCAGCACAATTAACTGTAGGCCAGCTGGTCCAGGAGGCGGATGAATTAGTTTCTGTTCTTTGTCCTCCCCCAGGTCCCTTATCTCTTTTTAAAGGGGGCTCACTGCTGGATCTGACTAAAATTGTGGGTACTGACTCTCCTGGGTCAAGTAAGCGACAACGAAGCTCCAGTATGGGGAGCTCCCCTTTATCCCCTTGTCAACTAGATGTATCTATGGCTAGGTCACCATCCGCAAAAAAAATCGTTCATTCTATGGACAGCGATAAGGTCACGGCAAACGATCGGAATGGATCTGAACCATTAACTGTACCTAATCAAGAAGCTAGTACTATGACTGGGCATCTTACAGCCACTGGCAAACCTGAAGCTATTGACACACAGTCTATCATGCTTGTACTGGCGTCACTTTCTGCTCAGATCACCACTAACCAGGACTTGATAAGGAAAGAAGTTAACCAGTCATTTCAAAAGGTTGAGGAGGGTTTTGCAGCACTTAAAGTGAACTTGGATCAACTAACTACTGAAACAATAAAGACTGGTACTCGGGTAACAGAGCTCGAAGAAAGAACCGGCAGATTAGAAGATCATGTCGAAGCTTCTACCAAATTACAACGAAAGGATTCAGCGGAAGTGGCTGCACTCAAAAGAAAAATTCAGGACCTTGAAGATCGTAGTCGAAGGACTAACTTAAAGTGGTACGGTATACCAGAGGGGAGGGAGGGCTCAGATCCCGCAAAAACACAGGAATTTATGGCACAGCTACTACAGGAAGCTTTTCAGGACCTGAGCAACTGGGACTTTCAGAAAGAGATCCAGGTTGCCCATAGGATTCCACCAAAACCATATGGGGGGAGGCAGCAGGGGAAACCTCGACCTATAATTGTTCGATGTGGTAACATGTTGCTGCGAGATCTGATGTTTAAGCTTGCTAGACCTAATTCACCTGTAGTTGTACGAGATCTTCAGATTTTTGCTCGTCCTGACATATCCAATGTTTCGGCGACAGCACGGTGGGAGCTTCGCCCTTATATTGACAAATTTAAAAAAAATGGTATTTCGGCTTACATCCAAGACCCTGCCAAATTAAAGATTGTCACGCAGGATAAGGTTTACTACTGTTTTTCAGCCATGGAAGCTGAAGAACTGCATGTGCAGCTTACATCTGGGAAGTCTGGCTCTGCAGGGAAGGAGAAATCTTAACTTTGGTATAAGAGCCTCCTAACCTAATAATATTATTATGCTGATTTTGATTGTAATTAAATTTGTTGGCACTTTGAATGGCAATTAGTAGCATTAGACAATAATTCTTCATGGGTGGTTGGCTGGGGAGCACACACTCTTGCCACTTCCCCCATGGCTTACATGGAGGAAAATTGTGGGTTGGTTAGGTTTAAAGGGTGGAGGGGGGTTGAAAGGCATTACAGCCAAAAAAGCACAGGTCAGATACATAAAAGTGATTATAAGAAGAGTGTTGTTCTTGATGTGCTGATTGATGAGCTTGCTTAGACTATGTAGCTGGAATGTCAATGGGCTCAATACTTCAGGCAAGATTAAACTGGTTACTAGTTATATGTACCATAATCAAGCAGATGTCTGGTGTCTCCAGGAGACGCATCTTAAGTCTGAGAATAATGGTTTAATTCGAAAAATGGGCAAATATTCTGTTATCTCTAGCAGCTTATCTGAATATTCCGCAGGAGTAGCAGTCTTAGGCATGAAATCTGGTTATCAGATTACTAAAAAGAAAATTGATAATACTGGGCGCTGGGCTATGTCGATTGTTCTTTGTCATACAACTGAGATAATGGTGGTTTCAGTATATGGGCCAAATACAGATACTAGGGCATTTTGGACTAATTTGGAGGTAGAATTAGCACAATGGAGGGGGCCAATGGTGTTAATGGGAGACTTTAATTTTGCCCCTAACCCAACCTTAGATAGATCATCGGCTTCTGCACTACAACGTAAACCACACACAGCCAAAGCGATTCAGCAACTTATGGGAACTTTGGACCTAGTAGATGTATGGAGAGAGACTCATAAAGAAGAAAGAGGGTATTCATACTTCTCTGCTGCACACACACAATATGCACGTATAGACTTGGCCCTAATCTCACGATCACTGCTTCCTCATGCAACGTCAAAATTACTTGGTATCGCATTATCCGATCATTCACCCCTGTTTCTCTCCCTAGTGATAGGTAATGCTGTCCCTATACCGACTAGACGATGGCGTTTTGACTCCACCTTATTGGAGGATTTGACTTGCATAGAGCAGGCTAATGAATTTATTGCTGAATTTATTGATTTTAATATGGGTACGGCTTCTATTGGGACTGTGTGGGACTCCCTAAAAGCGGCTATTAGAGGGTGGACGATCTCTTATTCTGCTAAATTAAGGCGCTCTCGCAATTTAGAATACTCCACCCTTCTTACTGCTTTAATACATGCTGAGAGGGTACATACAGCTCATTCTGGTATAATATCAACTGATTTAATAACGGCTCGTGCTAATCTTCGGGCTTTTCATGAGCAGGAAGCAAGGCAGACAGCGATTAAGGCAAAGGTGACTATGCTAACTCAGGGAGACTCTTCAGGGAAAATTTTGGCATGGCAATTGAGAGACAGATCTGCGAGTAACCAGATACGGGAAATATATGATCATCAAGGATTGCTGCTTCAATCTGATTTACTAATTAAAGATAGATTTCAGGAATTCTACCAAGCATTATATAGGGAGGAGCAAGTAATTCAGGATGAGGAGGCCATAGCTTATCTTTCATCTTATCCCCTACCTCGGCTCTGTCGTACTACTAGTGATGCAATCAAGGAAGATGTTTCTTCAGGAGAAATAAGGAAGGCATTAGAAAGTCTCCCAAAAGGCAAAGCATGTGGGTCGGATGGGATTCCTACAGAACTGTACTTGGTATTGTGGGACTCTTTGCAATTGGTGTTTGTTCCTCTTATACAAGGGATATTTGCAGGGTCTACCCCTATTCCGAACTCATGGTTAGAGTCATTTATTACTATCTTTCCAAAGAGTGGGAAAGACCCTCGCCAATGTGGGTCCTATAGACCAATTTCACTCATTAACTCAGACTGTAAAATATATGCTAAGATTTTAGCCAACAGAATCTCCCCACACTTACATGAAGTAGTCCCTGATGACCAACATGGGTTTATGCCTGGCAGGGACTGCACATCGCATACTAATCTTTTAGCCACCCTCATCGACTGGGCTGATACTTTTCGAGCCCCTTTGGCATTGATATTTATTGATGCAGAGAAAGCCTTTGACCGGGTGCGGTGGGCTTTCTTATGGCAGACCTTATTGGCTATGGGCTTTCCCAACTCTGTGGTCAATGCAATTCGGCAACTCTACACAGGAATATATGCTAAATTAATAATTAATGGTGATATTACCAAATCGTTTTCTATACAACGTGGCACACGCCAGGGATGCCCCCTTTCTCCTCTTTTATATGCACTCTATATTGAACCCTTGGCGATAAGACTTCGCATCTCTAGACTTATTACTCCTATCGATCCAACCCCTACTATACGCACTAATCTGGCGATGTATGCTGACGATGTTGTAATAATTACAAGTACCCCTGCAGCTTCTTATACTGCTATGCAATCTCTGGCGGAAGAATTTGGAATCTTCTCGGGGTATCTAATTAACACCTTAAAGACTCAAGTTATGGTGTGGAACGACCCTGGGGGAACTTTACTAAAAGTTGATCATGTTAAGTATCTTGGGGTTGAGCTGTATCCAAAACTTGAAACGATAATTAAAAAAAACTTTGAAAATGTTTATTTGGAAGCCACGATGCTAATGAATAAATGGGTGCATCTCCCACTTTCTCTTATAGCAAGGATTAATTGGGTGAAAATGATGATTCTCCCTAAATTTTTATATCTATCCCGGGCTCTGCCATTTTTTGTAAATAAATCGGATTGGCGACGGCTAGATCAGGCCATAGGCTCCTTCGTTTGGGGCAAGAAAAGCTCCCGCCGCAGCCGAATTAAACTGACTAAGCAGTGGCTAGAAGGGGGTTTAAACCTTCCTGATTTGGAGAAATACAACTGGGCCTGTCTCCTGAATCGTATTAAAGAACTACTTGGCATAAGACCTGTGACCCAATCTTACATAGGAATCATTCGATATATTGGTCATCTGAAGGGTAGCTTTGGATATGACAACCCACGATATTTTAAAAAGGTAAGATTAAAGAGCTTACGAGGGTATGCGAAAATATGGAATAATCTTCGGTTATTTTTTGAAATACCAGTTATTCACGAACATACCCTGCTTTGGTGTAACCATGATTTGGGGATTCCCCTCTCTGATGTGTACAGTTTACAGTGGGAGGCAGCTGGAATCCTTCGGGTAAGCCAACTCTATGAGGACGCTCAAATCCTTTCTTTTGACACATTGAGAGATAGATATAATTTATCTAATCACTCGTTTTTTAAATATCTACAGATTAGAGATGTTCTTCGTAGCTCTCCCCACTCAATTGTTATGGATAGCCCAAATATTTCAACAGTTTATCTGCGACACTATATTGGTACTGGCTCTATTACTCAACATTATCAGCTTATTCTACGTAATGTACCTACTGACTTAGATGTTTTGGCGGAGAAATGGTCTATGCTGATAATGGATCCTATTAGTGTTGCTGATATTACAGAGGGGCTCAAAAAAACTAGGAAATTTTCATTATACACCAAATGTCGGCTACAATATTATAAGCTTCTATGTCAGATGTACTATACCCCAGCTCGCATAAATAGCTGGACTGGACAGCAATTAATAGGGTGTCCCCGATGTGGTGAGATATCGGCTGATTTAATGCACATGTTTTTCCGCTGTCCTAGGCTGAAATCTTATTGGGATAATGTAATTGCCAATGTTAATCGTATAATGGGGGTGAATCAAGAGGTAACAGAGCGACAACTAGTGTTTGGCATAAGTCAGCATGGCAGTGAGCACTCTATGGTGTTTAAAGCTTATATTATTGCCAGGTTACAAATTGCAAGGGCCTGGAGAGATCCTTCACCTCCGGTAGCTCAATCTTGGCTATCAGAGTTTACAGATATGTTTTTCATAGAGAAAAGAGCTTTAGTAAACAATTCACGTAAACTGGCTCAATGGTGGGGGCCAATGATGTCTTATATGGACCATTGACAAACCAACATTTGTTATCTTTTTTTTGATATTTAAGATTCATACAAAATGTATTTGTATATATAAGCTTGCTCTTCTGCCGTGCTTTTCGCTCTTCTTATTGTATTTCTCACTTTTTTTTCTTTTATTATTATTGTATTCTGTCTGTGCATAATAAAACTTTACAAAAAAAAAAAAAGTGTCATCCTATTAGGCAGCATAAGTAGTAATGACCACCATCACACAGTAAAGGGACGGTTCCACTAAGCGTTTCAGGTATCACTCTTTTAGGCAGCATAAGAAGAAATGACTACCATCACACAGTATAGGTATGGCTCCATAAGGCAGCATATGTACAACCCTATTGGGCAGCATAAGTAATAAAGACCATCATCACACAGTATAGGTGTTGCTCCATTAAGCAGTATAGATAGCACTCTATTAGGCATGCACAAGTAGTAGTGACCACCATAACACAATGTATGTATGGCTCCATTATGCAGTATAGTCTTCCCCCTATTAGGAAGTATAAGTAATAGTGATTTCTATCACACAGTATAGGTATAGCTCCATTAGGCTGCAAGGGTACAACCCTATTGGGAGGCATAGGTAGTAATGACCACACAGTTAGGTATGACTTCCTTGGCAGTATACTGTAGGCATCACTGTATTAGGCAGTATAAGTGGTCATTACTACTTATCAAACAGTGTAGTTATGGCTCTATTAGGCAGTATAGGCATTACCCTAAT
>JASBQK010252235.1:0-13083 GCA_030264995.1 Desmognathus ocoee | reverse complement strand
TTAAATAATCTGGTTAATAAATAGCTTTACTATATAGAATAAACATAAGAAGAGGCTGGTAAAAAAAGTTTAATAAAGTTAAATAATCTGGTTAATAAATAGCTTTACTATATAGAATAAACATAAGAAGAGGCTGGTAAAAAAAGTTTAATAAAATTAAATAATCTGGTTAATAAATAGCTTTACTATATAGAATAAACATAAGAAGAGGCTGATAAAAAGGTTATATTATATTTATATTTATATGGCTTATGGGAGATAATAATTCTCCGTTTTTGGTTTACAAGACCAATGTTTTTCTAAACTACACAAGCATCATTTTATTAATTTATTTTCTATAATTCCCCCAGTTGGGATAAAGAATATAAATAGTGAGAAATATAAAATTGATGCTATTTGACCAATTTCAATAAATGGGGGCTCTACTGGCTGTCCCCCAATTCAGGTTAAAATTAATGTATTTGCGATTAATAATCAAAATATTATTTGTGTGGTTGGTCGAAATACGAGGCTTCGGTGTTTTGAGGTGTGTAAGACTGGGATGATTATTAGGATAAAGATGGAAGATGCTAATGCAATTACTCCTCCTAATTTGTTAGGAATTGAACGAAGAATTGCGTAAGCAAAAAGAAAATATCACTCTGGTTGAATATGTGGTGGGGTAATTAATGGGTTAGCTGGAGTAAAGTTTTCGGGATCCCCCAACAAGTTAGGAGTTAATAATGATAATAGTATTAATATTATAATTATAATTAAAAATCCTAATATATCCTTATATGAAAAGTATGGGTGAAATGGAATTTTATCTCCATCTGAGTTGAATCCTGTTGGATTATTTGATCCTGTTTCGTGAAGAAATAGAAGGTGTACAATAGTTGCTCCTACAATAATAAATGGTAAAATAAAGTGGAAGGCGAAAAATCGGGTGAGGGTGGCTTTATCTACTGAAAATCCACCTCAAATTCATTGAACTAGCGTATCCCCTAGGTAAGGAACTGCTGAAAGAAGGTTTGTAATTACAGTGGCTCCTCAGAATGATATTTGGCCTCATGGAAGTACATATCCTACAAATGCAGTTGCTATAGTTAAAAATAATAGAATTACTCCAATATTTCATGTTTCTTTATATATATATGATCCGTGATAGATTCCTCGTCCAATATGTATATAAATACAGATAAAGAAGAAAGATGCTCCGTTTGCGTGAATATTTCGTATAATTCACCCATAATCTACATCACGGCAAATATGTGCTACTGATGAGAATGCTGAAATGGTATCTGCTGTATAATGTATAGCTAAAAATAATCCTGTAGCAATTTGTGAAATTAGACAAATTCCTAGTAAAGATCCAAAATTTCATAAATATGATAAATTTGAGGGGGCGGGGAGGTCAATGAAAGAGTTATTAATAATTTTAAAAATTGGGTGGGTTTTTCGTATGATGTGGGTCATTAGTTTTTATAGTTGAATACAACATTGATTTTTCAGATCGAAAGTTTTGGTTAAAATCCAAATAAGAATTATGATTTATATAAGTTTTTTAGGCTTAATTGGATTAATTATTGGATTTATTGCTGTGGCTTCTAATCCGTCTCCTTATTATGCGGCTTTAGGTTTGGTATTAAGTGCAGTTTGTGGGTGTTGAGTTTTGGTTGATTTAGGTATTTCATTTTTATCTCTTGTGTTATTATTAATTTATTTGGGGGGAATATTAGTGGTGTTTGCTTATTCCGCTTCGTTGGCAGCTGAGCTTTATCCAGAAGCTTGAGGAAATTGATCAATTTTTATATATATTATTATTTATTCTATTGCAGTTTTAGTTTATTATTTAATGGTGTGTGATATTCATGATTATGAAAATTTATTTTCGGGAGATTTGATAGGGTTTAGTATAATAACACATGATTGTAGTGGGGCGGGTTTAATATATAGTGGTGGAGTTATCTTTTTAGTAGTTTCTGGATGAGCTCTTCTTCTAACCTTATTTGTGGTCTTAGAAATTACTCGTGGGGTATCGCGCGGTTCTTTACGAGCTATTAGGATATTATAATTATAATAAAAGAGGTGGAAATAAAAAATACTAATATATAAGTTTTAATTATTCCTGTTTGAGTTATTGTAGTGGTTTTGATATGTGGCAGTTGTAGGTTAAAAATACCTTTGGGTCCTGATTTTTCATATCATGTTGAGTCTATAATTATTGTGGCTAAATTTTGTCCAATTAATATTTTTAGTGCTGGTGAAAAGCGGTGAATAGTGTAAGGAAAGAATGCTAATATATTTGAAAATATATAGGAGTTAGTTTTTAATGTTGAGTTTGATATTAGGTTTAGTACATCTATTGCTAGAATTAATCCTATAAAAGTAATAATTAGTGCTAATATTTTTAATATTAATGGTATTGTTATAATTTGTGGTTTTATTATTGGTAAATTAATAATGATGATTAATCCTGCTATAATGCTTCCCCAAGCTAAGCGTTTAATTGGATTTAATAATATTTTATTATTTTCATTAATAAAATTTATTGAGTTAAGTCGGGGGGTGCTTATTGATGAAAAAAAAATAATTCGAAAGCTATAAATAGTGGTAAAAGAAGTTGCAATTAGTGTAATAATTAATGATCAGCAATTAAGATTTGAATTATTTATTGCTTCAATAATTGAATCTTTAGAGAAAAATCCAGATAAAAATGGGGTTCCTGTTAGAGCTAAACTGCCGATAGTTAAACAGGTTGTTGTTACTGGAAGTGCTTTTTGTAAACCTCCTATTTTTCGAATATCTTGTTCATTATTAAGATTATGAATAATGGAGCCGGAGCATAAAAATAATATTGCTTTAAAGAAAGCATGGGTGCAAATATGAAAAAATGCTAATTGTGGTTGATTAAGTCCAATTGTAACTATTATTAATCCTAATTGACTTGATGTTGAGAATGCTACAATTTTTTTAATATCATTTTGAGTTAGTGCACAGGTAGCTGTAAATATGGTAGTTAGGGCTCCTAAGCATAAGCAAGTTGTTAAGGAGGGAGGACTTTGTTCTAGTATTGGTTGAAATCGAATTAAAAGAAAAATACCTGCTACGACTATTGTGCTTGAGTGTAGTAAAGCTGAGACTGGGGTTGGACCTTCTATGGCTGCTGGTAATCATGGGTGAAGTCCGAATTGAGCAGATTTTCCAGTTGCTGCTAAAATTAAGCCTAGTGTTGGGATTAATGATTTATTTTCTAGTATAAATGTTTGTTGAATTTCTCATGAATTAATATTAGTTGCTAGTCACACTATGGTAATAATTAATCCAATATCTCCGATTCGATTATATATAACTGCTTGTATTGCGGCAGTATTAGCGTCTGCTCGTGAATATCATCACCCAATTAAGAGAAAGGATATAATTCCAACTCCCTCCCACCCGATAAGTAATTGAAAGAAATTGTTAGCTGTTACCAAAATTATTATTGCTATTAAGAATATTAATAGGTATTTAAAAAATTTATTAATTATTGGGTCTAGATGTATATATCAGATAGCGAATTCTAGAATAGCTCATGTGACAAATAAGGCTGTTGGTAAAAATACAATTGAGTATTGGTCAAGTTTAATATTTAAGCAAATATTTAAATTATTAATTAACATAAAATTAAAGGTAGTAATTGTTGACTCTATTCCTTTATTTATAAATATTATTAAAGGCAGTATACTAATTATGAAAGATATTTTAACTGATGATTTAACAATAGTATATCAATTATTTGAAGATTTAATAACTAAGGGTGTAAAGAGAAGAAATAATGATAAAATAATAGAAGAATTAAAGATTAATATAAAATTCATTACTTTTACTTGGATTTGCACCAAGAGTTTTGACATCTAAAATCAGTGGATTACTACTATCCTTTAAAAGTGAGTAGATCGTGGAATTTAACCTCGTGTTAGATAATTAGCAGTTTCTATGTTTCTTTACTCTTCTCGGTTTATAGAAAGAATTTCACTTTCATTTCTAGAATCACAATCTAGTGTATTAATTAAACTATATATACATATATTACCTGAAATTAATTCTGGTTTTAGTATTAATATTAATATTGGTAATAAGTGTATAATTAATAAGCAATGTTCTCGGGTGTAAGTGGGGGATATATGTTTTAAGTGTTTAGATAAATATCCTCGTTGAGTTAAAAGGAATATATATAATGTATAAGCGGCAGTAATAATTGTTCCTAATCCTGTAATTAAAATAGTTCATGGTGATCAATTAAACAATGATGTTATAATTATTAATTCTCCTCATAAATTAGGGGTGGGTGGAAGAGCTATATTAAATAAATTTGATAATAATCATCATGTGGCTATTAGGGGAAGTATTATTTGTAGTCCTCGGGCAAGTAGTATTGTTCGACTGTGGGTTCGTTCATAGTTTGTATTTGCTAAACAAAATAAAGCGGATGAAATTAGACCATGTGAGACTATTAAAATAGTAGCTCCTGTAAAGCTTCAAGGAGTTTGGATAAGTGCAGCAGCTACTACAAGTCCTATATGGCTTACTGAAGAATATGCGATTAGGGATTTGAGGTCAGTTTGTCGTATACAAATTAAACCGGTCATTAAGATGCCCCATAAAGCTAAAATAATAAAAGGGTAAGAGAGCTCTACTAATGGATTAAACATTAGTGTAATTCGAATAATTCCATATCCACCTAATTTTAATAATACTGCAGCAAGAATTATTGAGCCTGCCACTGGGGCTTCTACATGAGCTTTAGGTAATCATAAATGAGCTCCATATAGTGGTATTTTAACTATGAATGCTGTTAGACATGCTAATCAAAGAACTTTATTTATAATTGTTGTTGTTGATATTTGAGGTAAATTAATTAAAAATTCTTTGTGAAGGGAATTTATTGAATTATATAATAAAAGGAGGGCAATTAAAAGGGGTAGTGAGCCTGCTAAAGTATAAAATAGAAAATATGTTCCTGCATTTAGGCGTTCTGTTTGATTTCCTCATCGAGTAATAATAATTAATGTTGGAATTAGGGTTGCTTCAAATGAGATATAAAATAAAATTAATTCTGTTGAAGAAAATGCTAAAATAAGTGCTAATTGTAAAATCGTGAATATTGATGTATATATTTGTTGACGATATATAGGATTATTTTTTAAGTGGTTTTGGCTAGCTAAAATTATTAATGGGAGGAGTCAACAAGTTAAAGTTAATAAGGGTGAGGAAATTTGATCTAACCCCATATATTTGTTTAATATAATTATTATTTCAAACGGAAATATTAATAATATGAGACTGGTTATAGCAATAAATAGACTATTGATAATGGTGTTGAATCATAATCATTTTTTAGATGATAATCAAATTATTGGAATTATTATTATTGTAGGTAAAATAATTTTTAGCATTGCAGCAGATTAAGATTTTTTAAATGATCTGTGCCATGTGTTCGGGTAGTGGCTACTATTAAAGATAGTCCGGTACTTGCCTCACATGCGGAGAAAGTTAATATAAATATTGGAGTTGAAAAGTATATTATATTTTCTAGTTGTTTCGTTCAAATAGATATTATTAAAAATAATGCTAATATTATTCCTTCAAGACATAGTAAGGCTGAAAGTAGATGAGTGCGCTGGATAACTAATCCTGAGACACTAATTAAGAATGTTGAATAAAGTGTAAATAAGGTTGGGGACATAAAGTATTTCTGAATATATCAGAATCTATTGAGTCGAAATCAATAATCTTTTTAGACTAAATACTTATTCTGCTCATTCTAGACCCCCTTGTATTCACTCATAAATCAGGCCTAACGTTAATAAAATAAGAATAATAATTGATCAAATTAATATATTTATTGGTAATATTTGAGTAGCTCATGGGGTTGGAAGCAGTAGGGCAATTTCTAAATCAAATAAAAGAAATAGAATTGCGACTAGAAAAAATCGAATTGAGAATGGAAGACGTGCAGATCCCAGAGGATCAAATCCGCATTCATACGGGGATAGTTTTTCTGAATCAGGATTATTTATTGGTAATCAAAATCCAATAATAATTAAAGTAATTGAAATAATTGTGGTAATAGTTATTATAAGCATAATAATCATTGTCTTTTCTTAGATTAAACCAAGATCTAATAATTGGAAGTCATTTATATTTTATACTAAAAAGACATGATCCTCATCAGTAGATTGAAACATATAGAAATAATCATACAACATCTACAAAATGTCAATATCAGGCAGCCGCTTCAAAGCCAAAGTGGTGGTTAGATGTGAAGTGAAAATTAATTTGACGTACAAGACATGTTAATAAAAATAAGGAGCCAATAATTACATGTAATCCATGAAATCCTGTTGCCACAAAGAAAGTTGAGCCATAGACTCCGTCTGCAACAGCGAAAGGGGCCTCATAATATTCAGCTGCTTGAAGCGCGGTGAAATATAATCCTAGTAGAATTGTTAATAATAAGGATTGGATGGTTTCTTTACGATTATTTATTATAATGCTATGGTGGGCTCATGTTACGGTTACACCAGATGCTAATAAAACTGCTGTATTTAATAGGGGGACTTCAAATGGATCTAATGTGATTACTCCAGTTGGTGGTCAAGATTCTCCTAGTTCTGGAGTTGGTGCTAAACTAGAATTATAAAATGCTCAAAAAAATCCAAAAAAAAACAACACCTCAGAGGTAATAAATAAAATTATACCATAGCGTAGTCCTTTTTGTACTGGGGTTGTATGATGTCCTTGAAATGTGCTTTCTCGTACAATATCTCGTCATCATTGAATTATTGTTAAAATTATAATAATTAATCCTAGATTTATTAATGATATATATCCAAAGTGAAATCATATTGCTAGGCCGGATGTTAATAATAATGTGGCGATAGCTCCTGTAAGTGGTCAGGGGCTTGGGTTAACTATATGAAAGGCATGAGCTTGGTGTGTCATTAAACATTTTCTTGTAGATAAAGGCTTAATAATAATACAAAAACATATGCCTGAATTATAGCTACAGCGATTTCTAATAGGGTAAGTAGAAATAAAATTATTGCAGTAAGAATTGCAATTATTGGTATTAATGATAAAAGTATAAAGATTGCTGTAGAAATTAATTGGATTAATAGATGTCCTGCAGTTAAATTAGCAGTTAATCGTACACCAAGTGCTAATGGTCGAATAAATAAGCTAATTGTTTCAATTAAAATAAGAATTGGAATTAATAAAGAAGGTGTGCCTTCTGGTAATAAATGTCCTAAAGTTATAGTGGGTTGATTTCGTAGTCCAGTAAGAAGGGTGGCTAATCATAATGGAACTGCTAGTCCTAGATTTATAGATAGTTGTGTTGTTGGTGTAAATGTATATGGTAACAAGCCAAGTAAATTTATTGATATAATAAATAATATTAAAGAGGCTAAAATAAGTGCTCATTTATGTCCTTTTAAGTTGATTGGATTAAATAATTGTTTTGTGATAATATGTAAGAATCAAAGTTGTAAAGATGAGAGGCGATTAATTAATCATTTATTTGTTAGTTTTGGAAGTAATAATCAAGGCAGAGCTAAAGAAATTATAATTAGTGGAATGCCTATTAATGTTGGACTTATAAATTGATCAAAAAGGCTTAAGTTCATAATCAATTTCATGATTGAGGTTTATTTTTAATAATATCTTGTATAGTTGGCTCATTTAATGTTTTAAAATTATTAATTTTATATATTAAAATAATTAAATAAATTAATCATGATGTAATAAAAATTAAAAATCATGGGTTAGGGTTTAATTGTGGCATATCGTTAAGGGTGATTGGGAGCACCGAACTACAGCTTAAAAGGCTGTTGCTTATCCATGAAAGCTTCTTAATGAAATTTTTAATATGTAAGAGGCTCAAGCTTGAAAGTAATTTAAGGGAGTTGTTTCTACAACAACTGGTATAAAACTATGATTAGCTCCACAAATTTCAGAACATTGTCCATAAAATATTCCTGGTCGTGATATAATAAAGGTTGCTTGGTTAAGTCGTCCTGGGATAGCATCTGTTTTAATACCTAAAGATGGAACCGCTCATGAGTGTAATACATCTTCAGCTGAAATTAATATGCGGATTGGGGATTCTATTGGAACAACTATTCGATTATCTACCTCTAATAAGCGGAATTCTCCTGCTAATAAATCTTGTATGGGTATTATATATGAATCAAATATAATATTTTCATAATTCGTGAACTCATAGCTTCAATACCACTGATGTCCAATGGCTTTAACTGTTAAATGAGGATCATTAATTTCATCTATTAAGTAAAGGATGCGTAAAGATGGGAGGGCAATAACAATAAGAATAATTGCAGGTATAACTGTTCAGACTATTTCAATTTCTTGGGCGTCCATAGAGTTTGTATTAGTTAATTTTGTTGTTATTATAACTGTAATAATATAGAGTACTAAGGTGCTGATAAGAAATACTGCTATTAAAGCGTGATCGTGAAAATATAATAATTCTTCTATAATAGGAGAGGCTGCGTCTTGAAAACCTAGTTGTGATGAGTGTGCCATATAGATGTACAAGAATTGAACTAGTAATTAAGTCATGACAAGGCTTAGTAATTATTTTACTAACATCTAAGGGGGTGACAGATTAGCTATGTAAGTAACTTGAAATTATTATAAGGGGGTTCAATTCCCTCCTCTCTTGTTTATAATAACTTGTACATATGACGGTTCTTCAAAAGTATGATGAGGTGGTGGACACCCATATAATCATTCAATATTTGTTGAAGAAAATTCTATGTTTATTACTTCTCGTTTAGATGCGAAGGCTTCTCAAATAATAAATATTATTATAATAACTGCTAGTAGGGAAATTAGAGATCCAATAGAAGATATTGTATTTCAAAGGGTATATGCGTCTGGATAGTCTGAGTATCGTCGTGGTATACCTGCTAGACCTAAAAAGTGTTGAGGAAAAAAGGTTAAATTTACACCAATAAATATAACCCCGAAGTGAATTTTTGATCATGTAGGATGAAGTATAAATCCTGAAAATAATGGGAATCAGTGTACGAATCCTCCTATAATAGCGAATACAGCACCTATCGATAATACATAATGGAAATGAGCTACTACATAATAAGTATCATGTAAAACAATGTCTAGTGAAGAGTTGGCTAATACAATACCGGTGAGACCGCCTACGGTAAAAAGAAAAATAAACCCCAGGGCTCATAATATGGCTGCATCTCATTTAATGGTTCCTCCGTGCATTGTTGCTAATCAGCTAAATACTTTTACACCAGTGGGAATTGCAATAATTATTGTGGCTGAGGTAAAATATGCTCGAGTATCAACATTTAGGTCAACAGTAAATATATGATGAGCTCAAACGATAAAGCCTAAAAGGCCAATTGATATTATTGCCCAAACTATTCCTATATATCCAAATGGTTCTTTTTTAGATGAATAATATGTAACAATATGAGAAATTATACCAAATCCAGGTAAAATAAGAATATATACCTCTGGGTGTCCAAAAAATCAAAATAAGTGTTGATATAAAACTGGATCTCCGCCGCCTGCTGGATCAAAAAATGTAGTATTAAGATTTCGGTCTGTTAAAAGTATTGTAATTCCTGCTGCTAAAACTGGTAGTGATAATAATAGTAAAATAGCGGTAATTAATACTGATCAAACAAATAATGGTGTTTGATATTGTGATATTGATGGTGGTTTTATATTAATAGAAGTTGTAATAAAGTTAATAGCGCCTAAAATAGATGACACTCCGGCTAAGTGAAGTGAAAAGATGGTTAAATCTACAGAGGCTCCCGCATGAGCTATATTTCCGGCTAAGGGCGGATATACTGTTCATCCGGTTCCGGCTCCAGCTTCAACTCCTGAGGAGGCTAATAAGAGAAGAAGTGAGGGGGGTAATAATCAGAAGCTTATATTATTTATACGTGGGAAGGCTATATCAGGTGCTCCAATTATTAGTGGGAGTAGTCAATTTCCAAATCCCCCAATTATAATTGGTATTACTATAAAAAAAATTATTACGAATGCATGGGCTGTAACGATTACATTATAGATTTGATCATCTCCTAGTAAAGCCCCCGGCTGGCTTAATTCTGCTCGAATTAAGAGGCTGAGGGCAGTCCCAACTATGCTAGCTCAAGCACCAAATATTAAGTAAAGGGTACCAATATCTTTATGATTTGTTGAGTATAGTCATCGAGTGATTATCACGGGTAAAGTGGCCGAATAGGTGTTAAGTTGTAGCCTTAATAATAGAGGTTTAAATCCTCTCTGTGCCAAGCCCTGTGGTGTACAGCACATAAAATTGCAAATTTTAAAAGAGCAAATGACTCCTGCCGGGGCTTCTCCCGCTTTTTCCCCCCCCACAAAGCGGGAGAAGTAGATTAAAGCCTAGTTTAGGTATTTAGCTGTTAACTAAAAGATTGTAGGATAAAGCCTTCTAATCTAGTAAGGTTTTATCTTAATTAAAGTGTCTGGGTTGCATTCAGAGTATGTAAGATAAAGTCTTGCAAATCTTAATCAAAGATTAAGAAATTTAATTCTTTCTTTAAGCTTTGAAGGCTTTTAGTCTTATAACTTAAATCTTTAAATTATATTTAAAATTAATGGTGTAATTGGTAATAGTATTGTTGATATAATGATTGTTGTTGATATATTTAATTTTATTTTTAGTCGTCATATTAGTTTTGAGCTTATTGTGGTTGGAGGGGTGGTTAGTGATATTATATAAGAAAGGCGCAAATAAAAAAAAAGACTTAATAAGGTCGATATTGCTGCTATCATAGCTAGCGGAATATTTTGTTTAATAATTTCTTCAAGAATTAGTCACTTAGGTATAAATCCTGATAGTGGGGGAAGTCCTCCTAAGGATATTAAAATAATAATTATTGTTGAGGTAAGTGATAAATTTTTTATTCATGAGGAAGCTATTTTATTAATATTAGTTGATAAAAGTTTTATTATTATTAAAAATATTGATGTTGTTAATAGTAAATACATTGTAAGGTTAAGGAGTGTGAGGTTTGGGGAATATGATATTACAATTATTATTCAACCTAGGTGTGCAATAGAAGAATAAGCTATTATTTTGCGGAGTTGAGCTTGATTTAATCCTCCTCATCCTCCAATTAATAATGATAATATTCCTAAAAATATAAGTAATGTTGTATTGATTTCTGAACTTACTTGAATTATTAATGTTATTGGTGCAAGTTTTTGTCATGTTGAAAGGATTAAACATGTTATTAGGTCTAAACCTTGAATAACGTCTGGGAGCCATATGTGAAATGGGGCTACTGCTAGTTTAATTATTAGGGCTGTCGTTAATAATAATAATGGAGTTTGAGTTTGTATATTAATGATTGTTCATTCGCCAGTGTATCACGCATTTAATGTTGTTGCGAATAATAATAGGGCAGATGCTATTGATTGAATTAAAAAATATTTAATTGCTGCTTCTGTTGACCGGGGGTGATGTATCTTAGATATAATGGGAATAATTGCTAGTGTATTTAATTCGAGTCCGACTCAAGCTAAAAATCAATGATTGCTAATAAAGGTAATAATTGTTCCGGCGGATAAGCTTGAAATTAATATTGATAAGGCATATGGGCTCATTAATAAAAGAAGGGGTTAAACCAACATTTTTGGGGTATGGGCCCAAAAGCTTATTTAGCTTATTTTATTAAGAGATGGTGTAGTGGATGCACTTGAAGTTTTGATCTTCATTGGATAGGTTCAAGTCCTATTTTTTTAGGAAATAAGAGGGTTTGAACTTCTATTATTTACTCTATCAAAGTAATCCTTATCTTTTCGGGCATATTTCCTATAATATTGGCGGGAGTCCTATTATTATAATTGGGAGAGATAGGTGAAGTATAGTTATTGCAATTGTAATAGGTAAAAAATTTTTTCATACTAAGTGTATTAATTGGTCATATCGGAATCGTGGATATGAAGCTCGAACCCATAAAAATATAATTGACAGGGTAGAAGCTTTAATTATTAAATTAATTGTTGATAATTCTGGGTGAAGATGATGAAATGTTGTTCCTAAAAATAGAATTGTTGATAGTACATTTATTATTAAAATATTTGCGTATTCTGCTAAAAAAAAAAGAGCAAATGGTCCTCCTGCATATTCAACATTAAAACCTGATACTAATTCTGATTCTCCTTCTGTTAAATCAAATGGGGCTCGGTTTGTTTCAGCTAGGGTTGAAATAAATCATATGGCAGCTATTGGTCACGCGGGTAATAAAAATCACATTATTTCTTGTGATATATTAAAGTTAAATAATATAAAACTTCCTGTTATTAAGACAAGACATAAAAGGATTAATGCTAGTGTAACTTCATATGAAATTGTTTGAGCGACTGCTCGTAGAGCTCCAATTAAGGCGTATTTAGAATTAGAGGCTCATCCGGATCCTAAAATAGAATAAACAGCTAAGCTTGATAGGGCTAGTATAAATAAAATGCTTAAGTTTAAGTTTGATAAAGTGCCTGGAAGAGGTAATGGAGTTCAAATTAATAAAGATAAAATTAGGGCTATTGTTGGTATTAATAAAAATAAAGTTTGGGAAGAAGTAGAGGGGCGTACTGGTTCTTTAGTAAATAATTTTAATCCATCTGCAATTGGCTGTAATAGGCCTGTTGGGCCTACAATATTTGGTCCTTTGCGAAATTGTATATATCCGAGTACTTTTCGTTCAATAAGAGTTAAAAATGCTACTGCTAATAGAATAGGAATAATATAAAATAGTGAATTAATAATTAATGAAATTTGCATTGTTAGGGGGAGGATTTAAACCTCCGAATTAAAGATTTTAGGTCTTTTGCAATTACCAAGCTCTGCCACCCTAATAAATCATTATTTTTAATTTACTTTTTAATTATTTCTTTATTTTATTTCAGAAATAATAGGAAGGCTTAAAATTTTTATAGGCCTTATTTTTCCGGCCCTTTCGTACTAGGAAAAATTTTTTATAGATAGAAACTGACCTGGATTACTCCGGTCTGAACTCAGATCACGTAGGA
>JASBQK010241126.1:0-13096 GCA_030264995.1 Desmognathus ocoee | reverse complement strand
TGCCTTTTACTCAAGTCAAAATGACCCGTTAATAGTATTTTTTAATTACTTTGCCATCTGCAAGTGAATTATAAAATGCCTGACCTTGCCATAGTAAAATTGGGCATGTCATGGATTCTTTGGTGTTTTTTAACTATATATTCAGGCTCATTGTCGTGAGTAAAATCTTTTGTGTTATTTGGCGGATCTCTGAGATACATGAAAAAAGCTAGGTTTTTGCTCATTTTTTTACTAATTTTTTGTACCAGAGCTTCCTCACGTTTTTTTCGTATTTTCCATTGGGAAAATACCCAAAACTACATATTGAATGCAATGCAATTTGTAGTTTGCAAAAATTTTTAAAGTACATATTGCATCCACTAACGTAATATGTACAGTGAGTACATATTGATCATAAAACACTTTTGTCAATTCATTTTGAATATTCATATAGTAATGTAATATATATTTAGGTATATATATTTAGGAACCTCATTCCACTTGCAGCCTTTCTTTTAATAGTGTTTTGTTTAATATGTAGATGGAACTCTGTATCGTACGGCAAAAGAGAAAGACCTAAAAGTTGTGAATACTATGTCAGAAGCCATTTCAGTTTTTAAGCAATTCCATGCCTTGGGATCTGGAGGACACTCTGGAATCGTGAAAACACGGCTGGCGCTGACTTCTCGATTTTATTGGCCGGGCATGTGCGCACAGATATCAGAATGGGTAAGTATATGAATTTAAATATTATGGAATGATCACATTTTTAGTGTGGACTAGATATCTAAGATTTACTGGTATATTGAATGCTTACATTTGACATTTTAAAGTTGTAACATATTTACCAGTTTATTATGCATTAGTACACTTGTCACAACTGAAGTGGACTTTTGCAACTGTACGTTGTAAGCTCTTTTACTAATGTCCATGTTGAGTCCACACTATATTTGAATCTGGAGTAAAAAAAGACTTGTGTTTATACCTACCACTAGGTAGTTCACAAGCAAAGGCAATTTAAGGAGATTGTAAATGTATGTCTGCCGTTGAAGATGTGTTTCTTTTACTCCAGGTATCATCGTGTGAAGATTGTCAGAAGGGAGGTGAAATAATAAACGTTGATCCCATTTTACATAGTATCAAGGTACATCATTGTCATTATAGAGTTGTAATAGAAGGAAAAATGTTGACTAACAGTAGATCAGTGAACCATCATTAACCACTGTTGTGTTGCATCAGTTGCCCACTTTTGATAACCAACTTGTGTAAGAGTGATAGTGAATCCAAATATTGGCAGCAGTCTTTAACCAATGGATGACTAACTACTGATTGAAGATGAATTGGAATAAACTGAAGTCACTATAGTCAATCTGAAATGAAATGCGTGGTAGAATAATTCTTGAACAAAGACTTGGGGACACGATCTAAGTCAGTCACACTAAATATATAAATGAAACAAAGATTCTCTCGACATTACATCGATCTCTTATAAGTTTTCTCTTATAAGTATTGTTTATTTCTAAATACATGCAATTGTCCTTTGGCAATTGCATGTATTTAGAAAGAAATAATATTAAATGCAAGATTGATGCAGTGACTGTATTTAAAAAAAAAACATTGGTGTACGAACTTATAAGAGATTGGAGTAGTGTTGAGAGATTTTTTGTGTTATTTATTAATGGCCCTTCCCAGGCCATCTCTCCTTTGTTGGTCTCCCTTTTGGTTCATGTACCCTAAAGAAATAGCTTACTGTATAGGAGACCTAAAAGTTCTAAAATATGGATACAAGATGTCAGTCCGTGTATGGTGGAAGAATAAAACTAATGTTTGTTTAAGAATAGTCTATTTGTAGGAATATTTATTATAATATTTTACGTAGATCAGTAGCATAGGAACTGCACCATATAAAACCATATGTACTGTAAGCCTTGGTGTATTGTGATAGTCAACTTTTTCAAAGTATTCAATCATTGATGCATGTTAGCATTTTCATGATATTTTTCCAATGGTGTATGTCTAACAACACTGTGATCCTAAGTGTTAAACAAGTCTGCTGGAATCATAAGGGTAACAAATTAGCCAATGAAAACATCTACCAAATAATGAAGTTGATATGAAAATATACTAAGATGACTGAGCAGTCCAGAGAATTTATTATAAACGTTATGGTTATTTTTTTAATCTGAATTGTACGCATGACAAAATTTGAAACTGCACAATGTTTATTCACTTTTTTGTAGGTTTCGAAAACATGGGAATTAGTTGGCATAGATTTGCTTGGCCCACTAAACACAACAAAAGAAGGCTATCGGTACATTTTAACTGCTACAGATTATTTTTCTAAATGGGTGTATGCATACCCTATGAAAAATAAATCTGCATTAGAGGTGGCCGATAATTTAGCAAGCATGATCTACGAACAAGGTTGCCCACAAAGGATTCTGTCCGATCAGGGATCTGAGTTTGTAAATAAGGTTGGTGAGACTTTTAATTTAAAAGAAAAAAGCCAGATACTATAACATGTGTTCAATATTCATTCTAGACATTTAAATTGTTTTGTCTTTGTATATTTTTGTTGATATCAACCTAACAATGCATGCTGTATAGGAATGGGATAAAGGATACATTTCTTTTGACACATAAATAAAGTATGCTTAGCCAATATTCATTTCTCAATACATTTTTGTAAGTGTCTGCCAAATTAATATGTTCAATGAATTATATGTTTTATATATTGAAATATTTACTTCTGTTAATTGTGTTTTTCTAAACAAAAATAACTTCTGACTATTTTGCTACCTTTGTGACCTATACTATAACCATCTGCATTTCTTTCTAGTTAAACATGAACTTATGTAAAAGTCTTGGAATAGACCGTAGTGTAGCAGCAGCATATCATCCACAGACAAATGGGTTGGATGAAAAAACCAATCATAACATCAAACGGTAATATTTTCTTATTTTGCCATTAAATTCCACAGACTGAATTACATTTCTCTGCGTTTTCAACTACATTTAATATATGTTTGTGTCATTGTTTCTGTCCACAAAAAATATTTCAATCCATGTTGTGCTGCTTGGGCCATCATAAGGTAGTTCAAAATGCATATTTAATGAGAGAAGAGATGACCATTTAATTAGTTTATAATAAAATCCCAAATATCGTTCCAGTTTCTGTTCCTATTCTTTCAATTAATCAACAATTAATTTTTTTGTTTTCAGTTCTAAAAACATGTTGGCAATGTATTCAAAACCAATGATAGACACAGTACACCCATTGTATTTCAATTTAATTCAATTCCTTTATTATGGCTACTAGGCCAATAAAGGTTTCAAAACATTAAAAATTAATACACTAAAGCATTCACATAAAACATAGTACATCGGTATAGAGTAAAATCAGATATGATATAAAATACAATACTAAAAGCTAATATAAAAACATTGACTAAAAACTCCTTCTAACATGACTTTTAAAAACCAATTAATTTGATTAATCAATAAATATACAGTCATTTAAAAAAAAATTCTATTTGCCCTAACAAGAAAGTGCTCAAGGGCATAGATTACTTTAAATGATGACATTTCGCATAAATGGGCTTAAAAAGATTTTACCTCTCTGAAGCCTACTTCTCTCGCTAATGAAAATAAATCTAATGTTTAAGATAGTTCATACAATGGCCAAAAAAGAAAGAAATGCATTTTATTTTCAGTTGTAACCACTGTATTAAAAGTATCGTAATATTTCTTGGGGAATGTTTGTCATGATTACTCTGGTTCTAAATATTTGTTATCCAATTACATATTTTAATTTTTCTTTCTCACTTTAGAAGGCAGATCAGACTATGTACTTTGCTTGCAAAATAAAAATAAGAAACTTTAATAAGAGTGCATATTCCAACAAGATGGAAGCTATTAAAGATTGACATTTTTTCCCGAAATTATTAGTAGAACTTTAAATATCACATTTACAGCGCAAAGTTGGAAAAAATAATTAATTGTAAATGAAGTTGCTTTCATTAACCTGTGTACATTTTCTTCTGGCTGAGAACATGAATACTAATAGGTAGAGAACATTTTACACACATGCATGCTCAGACTAGAGTGCAGTTAAAAAATTATAAATCTGGTTTAGCTAGGATGACTGCTTCACAACTGCCCAGCTGTTACACACAGAATATGCATTAGTAGATTGGCTCACTGTATGCACAGCAACTGTACAAACATAAAGAAACTAATTTTGATGGTGTAAAAATTCACATATGATCACCCCTTTTATTTCCATGCAGCAAATGCAGAGTGAGTAAAGGAAGGAGGGCTGAGACACAGAGTCCTCTGTATCTCTAATGTTATTTACTTGGTTGCTGATGCATCTTTTGCTCACCATATAGTGGACAGGTATCTTTTGAGCCATAGCATAGAAGGTCAGCAGGATGGGAAAGAGAAATATAAGGACCCACACTGAGCACACATTGTCAAAATGTTTCACTCTTCTCGCATTCTCCTAATTTTGTTTCAATTACATCTTCATGAAAATTAATTAAAATATCAGATAGTGACATATTGCTTTTGCGAGAAAGCTGCTAAGCTAAGGTGCTCAGACTATGCACACTTTGGTTATTATATCAAACGTGGGCAGGTGATTACTGGACAATTTTAATCTAACACAACCATATTTTAATCTTTTGTGCTTTCATTAATTTTAGGGCTCTCTTAAAGGTTGTCAATGATAAACAGAACAATTGGGATCGTTTTCTTAAACCTATTGTGTTTTCATTAAGAAGCAAAAAGCACTGCACTACAAAAGTAAGCCCGTTTAAACTTATGTATGGACGCGAAGCGGTGTATCCCTGTGAATTACCAGAAACATATCTCGTGAGTTTGACATAACCATATTTCATTTTGTTACACCCTTTGCATTTCTACTTGCAATAATGACTCAATCAAGCATTTTCAATCATTTCTGGGAAACCTTTTATGTAGCCTAACAATAATTTTTTATATCAAGCACAGTACCATATTGTCAGTGATTTTTGTTATACTAATTTCTTGTTTCTTCTGTTGGACCTTCAGTGTGTCTGAAGAAAGTGATGGAAGTTGGACTTCCCTGTTCCGAGGGAAAAAGGGGGTCCACAAGGACCAGCGTGGACACCTTGTTAGAATGCACTTGCAAGACACAAAAGACAAAATATAGCGTAATTAATATCAAAAAGTGCCAAGAGATGTAGCACTAAACTGCGTAGTTGGTCTTGCGCTATTAAACAGTCACAAAGTCAAAGTCCAAAAACAGGCCCAGGGCAGATACACAATCTATGACATTTTTAATGATTATTGTGAATATATTATATTCAAACATTGAATAGTGATTGAATGAGATGTGTGCTTTCATACACTACCTCTATTTTCAGCTTGAACAGATTATTATGGCAGAAGAAAAAGATTACGAAGTAAATGAAGAGGAACAACATCAACTGAGAGAAATAACTAGGGCTAAAGCATTGGAGAATGTTGCTGTTGCCCAAAGTGTTCAACAGAAAACCTATTCAAAAAGAGTGTTAAAAAAGTCTAAAAATGTTTCTGTGAACATAAATGACATGGTGCTTGTGTTAAATAACCGCAAAAAAGGGCGACAAGGTGGCCCTCTGGAACCAAAGTATCAGGGCCCTTATAAAGTTCGTTGCCTTGAGGGCAAGAAGGTGTATTTGGAAACCCTTGAAGGACAACAGCTGAAAAGGATGGTTAGTATAAATCATGTGAAGCCATACATACAATCCTTGATTCCTATGCAGAACACACAAGTTATGACATATCAAGAAGGAGAAAATACAGGAACATATGTTGCGGCCAAACCACAAGACAGCTCAGCAGAAATACAATTGAAGGTTAAAGAAGATGACATTCAATCCTTTGATACAGGGACTGTAATTGCAGCAGAAAAGGCACCGAGTAAGTCAAATATTTTTTATTAATTTAATTAATTGGGGTTGCAACTACAATCATAAACATAACAAATATGCATGCAGTTGTTTTGGCATAGGTATCAAAGTTTTTTTCACATACATGCACTTTGTTGTGGTTTACAGACAAAATATTCTAAAAGAATTATCAAATTGGACCATATTATTATTGTGTATCAGCGTTTTTCCATCTTCTGATATTTAGATCGATTCTCACATATCAACAGTTTGTACACATTTTATTTTTTAAAGGCCCATTATGTATAATGCTACAGTAGTCATCCAACTTTGTCATATGTTTATACACATAAGAGAAATTGATAATAATACTACATATGATTTATTGTCCTACTTTTTGAAGGTATGCCTTTGCAAACTCCAAGAGTTTACCCAAGACTGGAAGCAGTAGTTGGGCCATTCAAAATCTATGATACATCGATGCAGTGTCTACAAAATGGCAGCTGGATTTCTGATGAAGTAGTTTGTCATACCCTGCACTTCAGCAATACAATAGTCAAATTGAAATTACCGAAAAAGTATTTCCCAATGTCAAAAAGATGTGACTGCATTTCAGAGAGTGTATCTATCACTCAGCAGCAAAGTCTGAGATTAGCAGTATTTAAAGTGAACCTATCCCACCATACACTACTTTGTGTTATATAAGAGGCATTAGAAAACTATCTGTATGTTGTACATTTCATGTTTTCAGAAATGAAACAGTTTCTAGGAAAATGATAAAAAAAGCATATCATGTGTGCTACGGGTGGTTATGCAAATGAGGCAAGAGTTGATGTTCGATTGGCTGATTGCAGGATTGTTAGAGGGACAAGTCCATCAAAAGGAATTCAGCCAATCAAATTGAAGTGACATGACAAGCAGGAAAGAACATTCACGTGCCTCATTTACATAACCACCTGTAGCACACAGGATAAACATTTGTATAAATGTTCTAGAAAGTGTTTCATTTCTGAACAAATGAAAAGTACACCTGTATGATTTTGAAAATTGCAAAAGTAAATCAACAATGCTTAATATGAATTTGTGTTCAGCATTTATATGTGTATTTTATGTGCCTTTATATAGGTGATTGATGCATACCTACATGTATTGGTTAGGAGTAGCAAAAGCACAGTAAGTGGATTGATCATTATTTCATCTTAGCTTGTTAGCAGAACAATAGAGAAATGTAAAGGGATACAATCAATATGGATTCATAGAATAGATTATGTTGATTTTGCAGTTGTACTACATTTTTGACCAGGGGTGGAAAAGTAACTACACAAGGGAGGGAGAGAAAAGTGGCAGGATAGACAGCCAGTCGCAACACTAGCTAAATCAACAAGTGATAGCTTTATGACACTTTCAGGTATTCAAAAATGCTAGTCATAGTTGGTTACCAAGTCTGTTTGTTATAAAATGTTGATTAGTGCTAAGTTGCCTGAGGGTTAGCACCTATTATATAACACAGGCTTCATAAAAATAGATGTCATAAGATACTGCCATTGAACACAAAGGTAATTAATAATTACCAAATGAAAATAGTTTCCATAGATCAAACATGCTTTTCAATGTGATCTACATTAAACAGGCGGTACTACAGGCTGTCACATGCTGCGTTGCAACGAGCATACTAAGTGGACGATACAGAAAAGCCTCATACAGACAGGTAGTCATCTTTCTCAAATGTAGTTCTATAGAGTTGATTAACAAGGACATTTGATGATAGAACTTTCTGCGCAACATTAAATTTTACGAGTTTCGATGCATTAAATCTGTTTTACCAATGATTTTAAGCAGGAAACACAATCAAACTTTTGGTTTAATGTAGCATCCCTGTGAGAAAATTAGAAAGCATATTGGTTTATGGTAGGTACCTATAACCAACTAAGGAAGCAATCCCACTTTTTCACCCTTGTATGAGCTAGGTGAACTTGAATGAATCTTGATGTATCCCAGACACAACCGCAGGAAAAGCAAGTTGAATAATGTGGGGGGTAACTCAATAAAGTTGTTATAATCATGTGAGGTGAGGTTCTTAAAAGGCTGTTTTTTTAGCTCACTGACATGCTAAGCAGACCCTTCTGCAAGGAAAGAAAGACTCATATATTGATTATATCTGTTGTGAAGACTCATATATTGATTATATCTGAGTGAAGCCAATATCCACAAAACTTTAGTTACATGAGTGAATTATACATTAGTGAAAACTCACTTCCTAGAAGATATACAGCATAGTTTCAATTTGTGAATTTGCACCTCTTATTGGCAAAGTATGTGGGTATTGCCATATGTTATAAAAATGAGTAACAATGCAGTGTTCTGCTCAATCTGTATGCAATGGATTTTCAGAAAGTATGGATTAAAATGCTATACAAAATAGGAATATAAAAGTTATTGTAGCAAGTAGCTAATATATTTTCTGTAATTTCAGTTTCCTCTTCATGACAGCAACATACTGTTATGTCCGCACAATACTGGGAACCACTGGATTATTGTGGTATATTTTCTTTTTTGTTTTCAATATAGTATTCTTACTCATTGTTACTGTGTGTTATAGCATTAAAAATTATTTATTTTCACTGTCTGTTTTTTCTAATTAATCAGATTATTACAGTGAAAGACCAATATCTACTGGTCATTGACCCATTAGGCTTAGAGCAGAAGCACAGTAGGAGGATTCTACAAAACTGGAGGTATATAAATCCTCTGTATCAATAGTTGAGTAATCTGTGTGTTTAGTGACTATTAAGTAAACAGTTCTCCCCCTTTAATTATATCAGTGAAAGATATGAAATGTTTACTATTTATTTACTTGTTATGATTGATTTCTATCTAAAATATGTATGACACATTAGAGATGTTTCTTGGGGGGGTTTGACTATAGCTCAAGCGCAAAAGGTGAGCCATACATTTGTGGATAAGCAGTCTAACTCAACTATTCTATATTTTACCTTAAAGTCACTGACATTTGCCACAACGTGCATGCTTGTGAAGTAGTTAATTTGGGCCAAATTGATAGCATTTGTTATTTTATCTTATATTACGTACTAATACCAATGTAGTAAATGTATAACGTAGTACTTACTGTTGCACTGTTATATTGATTGCTTGAATCATTGCATTTTCGTCAAATTGAATTTGCTTAACTGAATATTTTATATTGTGCTGTATCTTTGACTTTTTATGGTTATACTAAACAGAAATTAAAGTTTGATGATCCTGATGAGTAGTGTTCACATATGTCATATCTGTAAAAATACATAGTACAATGACGTGACATAATGGAAAATGTTATGTCCTTATCTTTACAGAAACTTCTTGAGAAGGCATTTTCCAGATGAGAAAATTACTTCTGGCCCATGGACAATTGACTATCGCACACATCCACAGCAAATGGACAGTGTCAACTGCGGACCATTAATTTTAAAAGTTAGCATATAACAAAAACTATTGCAAAGTTGTGTGAAGTAATTATGATAACCATTAGTACAGCATTGCTGTTGTCTTCTGTTCTACTTATATTTCCCCTCAAGCAAATTCTGTTTAGTTTATTCAAGTATAAAAAAGATAAATGTATTTATATATTTGACATTGCTAGTGGTATACACAAGTATATCATACAACCAATCAACATCAATTGAACTGAACTTAACAAGTCAATTTGTGCCGTGTAAGACTCTTTGTTGTTATATTTTCCCGCTTGAATAAAGAGGTTTTTATGGAAATGTTTTTTATATGCATTCACTAATAGCATGTGATATTTTTATATTTCAGTTTGCAGAGGCTTATCTCTCTGATGGAAACTTGTCAAATGTGAAGACCCAAACAAGTGATATGGATGAATTCAGAGTCCACATAGCTCAAGAACTACTTAAAAATTCCAGTGAGAAAATAAACATCCATTCTTTTTATTTAATCTGCTTACATATCTCTTTAAGATGTGCCTGGCAGTATTTGTATTTTGTGCAATACTCCTACTCATATTTATTAGCATAATAATTTTAGAACAGCATTTTGAATGAAATCTAAAATGTAGTTTTTATTTTGCAGTGATTTAGAATATATTGTTTGTCCATGATGAGTATATTCCAGAGATGAAATAACACGTCTTATTCTAATAAGCTTTCACTTTCTTACTCAATTATATTGTAGGTAACCTGGAGCAATATTGCCTGGCTTGCAACATTAAGCTTTCAAAACGTCGAACTGATGCGAAGGTCAGTTGTATTTCTTTTAAGAAATTAAAATAAAAACAAATATATATATATATGTATTCTATGACGGTGGTCGTCACCATAGATTGAGAGTCTTCTCCATAGGAAACCTAAAATTTGACTTGTCTATAACTTGAACTGCCTCACAAATCAGCGTGAAGCTTCACAAAAAAGTAGTGAGCCAGATTGATTTTTTATGTCAAGTTTTGTGCAGAGTCGTCAAGAGGTTTTAGAGTTATTTCAGGAGAAACGCCATCACTAGTTTTTGAAAAAATTGCATTGATTTTCCTATGGGGAAATTACCACATTGTCCTCATTTTTACAGGGGTGCTGAACAGAAACATGCCATTCATGTTTCAAAAGATGCAGATGCATCACGGGAACATTTCCATGTTTGTGTGGTGAAATGGGATGCAATATAATTTAAATTATAAACCATACTGTAAAGGGCCTTTTCTCTAAAAATATCTATAGCTTTCGAAGAACGTGGTCCAATGAACAAGGGGCTCAGTTTTGGTGTTTAGTAAAGGTTTCATCATGCCATTCATGTATTAAAACAAACAGGTACTTTTCAAACGCTTATTTTGCTAATTCGGTGCACTAGGAAAGTATGCTGTTGAAGTTATTAAGAGAGAAGCACCCTTCCAGGCAGTATGTACTGCACAGACAGACAGACACGCACTCACACATAAATTAGGATATATCACTTGAGTTACAGGAACAAATATTTCATAGGTCAAAAAATGTTAAGAGTTAACAGCCACTATAGCCTCTTCCTAGCTTACTGGCAACCATGGATCATCTCATGTGTAAAATGAAATGAAGTATGAAAATGTATTATATCTCCTGTATGTATTATATCAAGAGGTAAGGGTATTTTGTAATTTGCTAAGTACATTGTTGTATGCTTGAAGATAGATTTTCAACGTTCTTTGGTATGCAAGGCATAAAGTTTTATAAATGATGTTATTAATGAGATGTAAACGTGCTACTTATTTTCATTACTTTTTTCTCAGAATATACAGTGTGCTCAATGCAAACGATGGATACATTTAGAGTGCCTCTCACCTGGTTCTGACAACAAAAAGTTGCAGTTGCAAAAAGTCCACTTCAGTTGTGACAAGTGTACTAATGCATAATAAACTGGTAAATGTTAAATATTTATAGTATTGTGAAGTATGCAAATATGTTCATGATATTATTCAGAGGCAAAGATGTCCTTTTGCCTCAAAATTTTATTTCATAGAACATTTTTCTATTTATGTCAAACTTCACACAAATTTTACTTTGCGGCAGCTTTAGTCTCTGCTAATATTATAGATCAAGAAAAATACAGTGACTCTCAAAAGAGTATTTTTTGATGATTGTCTCTCCATTAGATTAATTTAGATAAATACAGTAGCTGATTAGACTGTGGTAGAATCTTTCTATTATTGGTTACATGAACATGAAACTGAATGTATAACGTGAACACGCTGGATTCAAACTCTCATTTGTCTATGAGAACACCTTCCAGTTGAACAGAAAAAACATCTGCTTACTTAAATGATTTGCCATAAACAAGTTACAGTAATGATATCACCAAATCACCTCAGACAGTAGCTGAGAATTTTAACTTGGATGATGTTCTGGTAGTAGTATCCACACAGCTATTTCAGAATTAATATATTGTACAATGCAGTAAAATAATGGAAAATGTGATATTCTTATTTTTACAGATATTTCTGGAGAAGTCTTTTCCCAAATGACAAAATCATTTTAGTGCCTGGATAATCAACTGTTGCCCAGATTCAAAGCAAAGGGGTGGCATCAATTGAGACTTAATCGCATATAAAAAAGGCAATTTATTTGTAAAGTTGTTTAAAGTATATTTAACAACAGAAGGCATAATGTTGCTGTTATTTGTTTACTTACGTATATCCTTACATATCTCTTTTTGCACAACCTAGTAGTTTTTCTATACTGGCATTAAGTGAACGTTAAAAAACATTGTATTTTGGACAGTTCCTCACTTTTGTATTTCGCTGCTTGAATAAAGATGTGTTTTGATGCAAACTTGTTAAGGTGCAATTATTTAATGAACATTTTATAATGGACTGTAACTGTTAAGCATGAATACAGGCTCAGTATATTGCTCTTTGCTGTCCTTCACTTCAGCATGTCACACAGTTTTGAATCGTGTCAACATTTTTGCATATGGGGATAATGAAAGCTTTACCGCATCCCACCGGTATGGTTTTTCTTAAAAATTGCTGCCCAATATTCAGGATTACTTAAATAGAGTGCGAAGGGGATTCCATCCTCTCCCGGAGCCTTGTTGACTATGGACGCGAATTGATAACTTTTAAAACCAAGTCACTTGCTATCGTGGGGAGGAATACATTTGTGTTTGAATGAGTCAATCTCTCAATGTCTGTGCCCTTATCACCTGAGTAACAGTTATTAACAATAACAGCTTGGTTTTCTCTAAAAGATTTCTTTAAAATATCGCTCCTATTTTTCTGCTGGGATCGATGAAGGTTGTATAGTGATTGGATCGCTGTCTTTGAGCATTTGCATTAAGAAGCTGCCAGTATTTTCTGGGGTTTCGTGAGTGAGACACTTCTTTAATTTCTTCTCACTTCTGTGATTCCCTGGCGCTCAGACACTGTTTTACAAGAAGAGAGAAGAGAAAGAAAGAAAGAGGAGAGGAGAAAGAAAGGAGGAGAGAGAAAGAGAAAAAAAGAAAGGAGAAAGAAAGATAGAAAATAGGAGAGAAAGAAAAAAGGTCAAAAATGCTATGGGTAGCAAAATTTGACAGGTAGCAAAATTTGACAGGTTGTAATGTCAAATTTTGCTATCCGTCAGAAAATGCTATGGGTAGCAAAATTAGAAAGAAAGAAAGAAAGAAAGAAAGAAAGAAAGAAAGAAAGAAAGAAAGAAAGAAAGAAAGAAAGAAAGAAAGAA
>JASBQK010230015.1:0-13343 GCA_030264995.1 Desmognathus ocoee | reverse complement strand
TGACAAAAAACGAAATTTAGTAAAAAAATACAAAAAATTAAATTTGACATTTGCAGCTCTAACGTCTAGAATGCTTGGTATCTCTGGAAACGCAGTGCACCACTACGAAGCCATAACACATGTCGTCATAGCAACATCCAATGTGTGTTGGTTTTCAAAAAGTTGGCGACACCCGGAGGCAGCAAGTGTAGTGTGCTAACAGTTGACAGTGGAATATTAGAACAATCCTCGAGCCATTTGCACATGAAAATAGCAGATGAACAGTTTGTTTACCTTGACAATTCATACATGTCTAGAAAGTAGACATGTACATGGGTTCAGGGATGGGTAACTTTATGACCAAAACCGAATGTGGCATAGCCATGATACTTTTCCAAAAGAATATTTTTTTGAATGCAGTGTAACTTTTCTAACATTGGTGTACGCTAGGGCATGGAAAAAAGGTAGGGTAAATAACTGCCAGCCACATGGGGCACACCTCCAAAGGTTACCCTCTTGAAAAAAATCGGTACCCACACATGGGTAGATACAGAAAAGTTACGGATGAGGTGAGGACAGTATATATATATATGGTAATAATGTCAATCCACAGAAAACAGTTTGGGACAGCAAAATCTGCTGCGACATAACCTGCAGTTAAGGAAACCCCTGCAAATCATACATGTGCTAAAAGAGGATGTCCTAACGCATGCAACGGTGGGTGAGAGTTTATCGCACCAGGTTTACTAACCAGAATGCCCAGCGGTATACAGAAAGGTTGCTAAATTTACAAATTTTGGCCAAATTGGCTACAAGAATGGTGATCCAACGTGCCGCCATCAACACAGGGCACCTCACCAAGCATACTCCCTACGATGAAGCTGTTGCCACCCATGTGTGGCGGCACCCAAGACACGGGCGGGAGGAGGGCTAAAAATGAGACATGGTAATGTTGAGCAGAGAACTCATTTTAGGGCAAAAGACCTAGATGGTCAGGTACTTACTTCTTGACCTTGGGGACACAGAACGTCAAGGAAAACCCTGCAAATCATACCTCTATGAAAAGAGGGCATCTTAATGCATGCAACAATGGGTGACTTGTGCCAGTCACACTAAGTTTTCTACCCAGAATGCCCAGCGGTATATGGAAAAGTTGCAAGGTTTTTAGACAAATTGGCCACAAACAAGTTGACCTACCATGCCGCCATCAACACGGGGCACCTCACCCAGTCTACCCATACTCCCTACGATGAAGCTGGTGCACCCCATGTGTGGTTGCACCCAAGCAACGGGAAAGGGGAAGGCGCAAAATGAGGCGTGGGAATGTTTAGCCAAGAACTCATATTTTAGGGCAAAAAAACCTAGATAGCACTTGCTTTTTGACCTTAGGGACAGACATCTAGACAACCCCTGCAAATAATACACATGCAAAAAGAGAACATCCTAACACATGCAACGGTGGGTGACTTGCGCTGGTCACACTAAGTTTACTACCCAGAATGTCTGGCAGTACATGGAAAAGTTGCAAAATCAACAGGTTTTTTGCCAAATCGGCCACAAAAAAGGTGACCTAAGGTGCCGCCATCAAAACGCCCAGCGTACCCCTACTCCATCCAATGAAGTCGGTGCCACCCATGTGTGGTTGCGCCTAAGCCACGGGAGACGGGGGGTGCAAAACGAGATGTGGTGATTGATTTTTCTGTAGGATGTCAGTGTAGCATCCATAAAGTTTTGTGTCTGGAGTGGCAAGATGGCCAAGAAACCCACAAACACCATACAGTCCCAAACAGAGGACTCCCCGATGCACGAAATGGTGTGCAACTTGCATGGGTTACACTAGGTTCACTACCTAGGGGAAAATTGAACAGTAGCAAAAATAAAAAAAAATTATGCCACATTGGTTTCAAAACAGGTGCTGCAATGTGCAGGCAAACAAACAAACTACCTTCTATTTCGTAGATGCACGGGTACACCAAATTCGCAGGTGAGGGACACAAATGAGACCCAGAATGCCTGGTGCTAAGTGGGAAAATTATAGCTTTGTGTCATATTGGCTTAAACATTGGTGCCTGTAACATGCTGGCAATCACGCAAAATACCTTCTCCTGCGTACCTCAACTTCTTACAAGCAATTGGTGCTGACAACTGTGGGTGCACTAAGCAGAGGGTGCCAAATGAGACCCTGAAGGCCGGGTGAAAAAGAGAAAAGTGGCAGAAATGACAAGAGTTTGGCAGGATTGGGTCTAAAGCATGCACTACAATATCCCCACTAACCCTATATTTGTGTGTGTGTTGCGTGTATGATGTTTTAGGTTACCTAGGTGGCAGTGTGGCTGTGTAGGTACACAGCCACACTAACACCTTGGTAAGCTAAAAGCTTACAATAACAGAATACCCAGTCTGGGTACTCACCAAGATGCTGCTGGGATGTCCTCTTCACCAACTACCTTTGTAGCTGAAGGGCGAGCATCACCAGATGGGCTCACTGTCACAATTCTTCCGCTGATGAACTGAATGTTCCCTATAAATGCAACAAAATATATTTTCAAAAATCAATGCAAACACAGCCCTACTGAAAACACGCTTCCAAAAGAGTGGTTTCAGAACATGCTCATTGAGATTGAAATATCCAAAAGAGTGTGCCATAGATATTTGAGGCACAGACAAAATGGTTCCCAAAAAATGGAAATGAGCTCACAAAAGAGAACAAATACGCATAATGACTTGAGTGGATTTCCTCAGGGTGCGGGCTCGCATCGCCGGCCCTGTTCACCTGTGTCATGTGTAGAAAAAAGTTTTGTTTTACAGTTTATCAATGTAAACCGTAAAGAAAAATTATTTCCTGGTCGAAACACACACTTTACTAGAGAATGGGGCCGGAGAAAGGGGCCCACTTACTGAGGTAATGAATTTACCCCAAAACCCTACTCTCAGCAGGGGGCTGGCCCTGCACCCACTGCTCACCTCTTTCCACCCATTCCCCTGCACACACCATTTAATTCCTTATCGCCCAGTAAAGACTATCCAACCCGTTCCCTACCGCCCCCTGCAAACACTATTCATCTTCTACCGTCCCCCAACAAACACCTTAACTGTTTCCCTTAGAGCGGATTCATGTGGTGGCGTGAATCCGCTCTAAGGGAAATTGATAATCCACCAAAGTGTGTCCTTAGCAGCAGCTGCGCTTATTCCGTGCAGCCGCTGTAAAGGACACGCTTTAGTGGATTGCGCTTTGAAACGTGCTGAAAACGTATGAAAAGAACTAAAAAGCACCACAGAAATACCCACAACAGTATCAGAATGAACGAAGTTTGAAAATGCAATTAAGTTCTGAATGTGCTGGTTCTAGCATCTGCTCTCCTGTGCAATGGCATTTCCACCTCTTGTTTCACCCACACAATGCCTCGCTTGAGTAATGGCGCTAGCAATGCTTGCTGCATGGGCTCCTGGACTCAGAAAACTTAAAAGGAGTGGCATTATCAATGACTGCAGCCTTTCAGAAAACTCACAACTAATGACGTTGCCGATGCATGTCACATCTATCCAAGGACTCAGAAAAGTACCACGGTGGGTGGGCGTAAGAGGTGGGTGCTGTATGGATGGTAGAAGTGGGGTGTGGGAGAGAGGGATGGAAGAGAGGTGGGGGAGTGAATGGGCAACTGAATGAGAAGTGAACAGGTGCATGAATGGATAAGTGAGCAAATGGGTAGGAAACTGGGCATGAGTGAAGGTGTGCGAGGAGATGAATGGGTAGGCATATTAGTGAGTAGGAACATGGGTGGCTTGATGATTGGCTGAGTGAATGAGTTGATGGGTGGGCAAGTGATGGGTGGGAGAGACTGGATGGATGGCAGCCTACCCTTAGAAACAGCAAGGCAGGCAAGTGATTGAAAGAGTAGACTATCGAGTGAGAGGACAAGTGGGTGGATGGTTTGGTGAGTGGTAAAGGGAGTTAAGGCCAGAGTGGTTGAGTGGTTGGGTACGAGCGTGAACATAAGGATTGGTGAGTGACCCTCACCATCAGATACAGCATAGCAGGCACTCATTCTCACTACCACCCCTTCCACCTACATAATTCAGAAAAGACTTGGAATTTTTTTAGAATCTTTACCTGCAAAAAAGTCATACATACATATTCCTACTCTCGTAAGAACACAACCCTTAAACACAATGGTATTCAACACACATACCTCTAAATTTCTTCCGACGACGGGTCCACTCTCCAAAAACAATTATTGTGGCGCACCAGGTTTGCATTTTATTTTCAGTGAGGAACTGCAAATACAGAAAAACATGTTATAGAAAAGTCTAAAAAGTCAATACATCTAAACACTGGAAAGAAAGATGTGACACACTATCACATGTTCTCACACAACACAAACAGGTGAATATTCCAATATGTGCTGGGGCATCAAATCAAGCCATCACCCTGTTCAATACCGAAGGCATACTACCTACTTTTCTAGGCCACCAAATGCATTTGGTGGCAGCGACAGCAAAACCATGCCTCTACAACAGAATGCAAATATGAAGTAATGATTTGCTGGGGCCTCCTAACGCTCATGGCCCCAGCAAATCTCGAAGTGGGCATGCGCAGAACATTTGGTGAATGAGCATTGCACACTCACCAAATGTTTTTTGGAAAATCCTGCAGGATGCTGCCCACTATTTTGGTGCTTGGTGCACAGAAATCGTGTACAGGGATTCACTGGCAGAGTTGTTGCAAAATGCACGGCGCATATAAATTTGAACTGCTATGGTTCTCACTCCTTTAGCACTAGATATAGCACTGTCTTGGGACACTGAAAGTTCTTCTGGAACAGTGTTCTGTTTGGTAGCAACACAGTGCACCAATGACAAGAGCCAAGAAATACAGTAACAGCCATTATGCTGCTGAGACTCCGATATGGAGTCTCAGCACCTTATAGGCATGCACAGCCCAAACTGCAGACAGAAAACAGTGATGGGCATTATGTCACTGAGACACTGGCAGAGTGATAAAGCACAAAACAGATGAAATTCAAGGTGTAGGCAGAGGGAAAAAGTGGAAGGAAAAGCCAGACAAACAGAATTGTAGGCTTAAATCAGGGGGTGTACAACTCAAATTAGTACAGGGGCCGGAGAAGCGCAGCTGTGTGAACTGGGCTGGAAAATAGCCAGAGGTTTGTGGGGGTGGGTTCTCCCCCTAAGAAATTTATATTGAATGAAGTCAAAAATAGCCATTTTGAGATGTACTTAATGTTTTTAGTTTTCTGCCTTTTGGTGTTGTCAGGCATCATGAGGCTAAAACTCTTACTTGCGTATGCGCTTCTTTTTGCTTGCATGCCCTTTCGGCGATAGCCGGCTGGCAAACTACTTTTCACTCGGTGGAAGCTTATATTGAAACATTATCCCTCCATCAGTGCTACCTAGCAGCAAGCACTGGCAGAGAGATAAGACTTCAAGCACCTCTTTAACTCTCTCCTTTCTTCCCTTTCCCTCCCCTCTCTTCCCTACCTCGACCATCTTCACTTCCCTGCCCGACTTGACCATCTGCAGTGCAACACACACACACCTGCAATCGTACTCCCCGCAACAAAATAAAATTTCATATAACTAATCCACATACTGCCTGCGTTGATTAACCAGACTCCAATAGCATTTCTGCAAGCTGCTGATCTATCGGTGGTAGACCTATTTTGCCTATGTCTGCGAAATAGAAGAAGGCCTACAGCCAATGGATCACCAGCTTGCAAGTAGCAGGTAAGTGCTGCTGCAGTTGGGTTAATCAAGACATTCAGCATGCGGGTAAGTTTTCTCACCTAACCTACCCCCCCCAACTACCCAGCAGGTGCACAAATAAGCACGAAAACACATATAGCAGGCATGTGCACACACAGACATACATATGCTCAGAATTCAGCAGAAATTTAAACTAACTCCAGCATCAAGCTGCTCTAGGGCACGAGGACAGGAATGGTGTGGAGAAGGGCATATAAATGGAAAAAACGGTCTGCCGAGTAAAGAGAAGCGGAGAGGAAAGGGCACAAACCTACAACAGGGGCATGTACATCCAAACAAAGCAGGTGCACACAAAAACACCAGTCCAGGGTGTTTCAAGGTTTACAAGAGACGAGAGCTAAGCCCAGCCTGCCAGGAATAAATCCAAAGCCATTTCATTGCTCAGTTGCATTTTGTTAAGATTACAGCAGTGTGACTGAAATTTACTTTCCTTTCCATCGGGGCTATTGGCAGGACACTCAGGGGGTAATTTAGCATCCTTAGCATCCGACTCCACCACGACGCCCAAACACCAATGTACAAGAAGCCGCATACACACCAGCATTCCAGGCACAAACACAAAACTCAAACCCCACCCTCCAACGGCTCCACACGCACCACTCCCAGCAGAGAAACTTCACCCTGCCCCCGATAGAAAGCCTTCACCCATACCACCCCAACCCATCTATGGCCTCACCAGTGCTCCCCCTCACCATCCCACCCACAACCTCACCAGTCCCCCACACCACATCTCTGCCCCCTACCACCCAGTCCATACCTTGCCCCTAAACCCCCTCACACCCACCCAATAACTCACCTCTACATCCCCGCCTACCAGATTTCTTGCCTTACCAGCCCCGGCCGATCTAATGCCTCACCTTAACACCACGTACCCACCCACTACCTCTCCTCAACACACTACTCCCACCCAATAAAACACTTCCAACACCCCCACCTTCCAATGTCTCATGACCGCATCCCATAAATCTGCTGCCTTAGCTCGCCACCCCACCTGCACCTCACTTCAGCACCCCAACCACCCATGTCTCACTTCATCAACTCCCACCCACCAGTGTCTCAGCTCATCAACCGCCCATGTCTCACCCCACCACCATCGTATGGTTCACAATAACACCCCAACCATGTCTCACTGCACCCTCCCCGACTCACACACCAATGTCGCACTCCCATGACCATCCAGCATGCAGAAAACTAATAGCACTGGCCAATGCTCATTAAGTTTGGTAACATAACTATTGTGTTACATGAAGTCTCAATGTGCAGGAGTGCTCAAGTTCCTGCAGTAGGGGTATTTTGTGAATTCCAAGACACTCAGGCTTAGTCCAATCTCCCTTATAAAAAAAATCTGCAGTATAATGTAAAAACATTCTGTAGGCTTGGTACTGCAGTCTTTTGGACAAAGTAAACTGCAGTACATTCTACAGTATATTTACTGGTGTAGAGGGTATTAAGGTGGGTTGGATGACTTCCCACCTTAATGCCCTCTACCCATCCAATACCCGCACCTGCCAATGTCTCATGACCACATCCCATCAATCTGCTGTAATAGCTCACCACCCCACCCCAACCACCAATGTCTCACTTCATCAACTCCAACCCACTAATGTCTCAGCTCATCAATGCCCCATGTCTCACATTACCACCCCCAACCCACACACCAACGTCTCACTCCTATGACCATCCAGCATGCAGAAGACTAATGGCATTGGCCAATGCTTGTTAAGTTAGGTAACATAACTGAAGCACTGCAGGAAGTCTCAATGTGCAGGAGTGCTCAAGTTCTTGCAGTAGGGACATTTCACGAATTCCAAAACACTCCGGCTTAGTCCAGTCTGCCAGGAAAAAATTAAAGTTCAAATGCTGTTATTGCTCCCATTTACCTTCAGTTAAAGGACCAGTCGGTGCAAAAATCACTCCTAATTTTTAATACTGCATTTTAAAGTACTCAATTAGCACTTTAAAAGGCATATTTTCTTAAACCAAAAGTCAGGAGTGCTTTTAGAGATATGATGATGTGACATTGCCTCCACACTCCACCTCAGCAGGCTTGCCAGACGAACATGCGTTTACTTTATTGTATGTAAATGTGGTGACTGCCACCAAGTGGTGTTTTATGACCCTCCACAACTTTTCTGGAAATAGACGCTGTTATAGTATGGGCTGTGAGGGATGCTTGCCCTCGGAAACACCAGTCATCTTGTTTTATCTGCTGAAAGCCAGAAATCTAATTGGTTTATTACCCTATTGCTAAGCAACTCACTAGCAGAGCAACTGACCGTCTGCACTTAGAAACAAACTGCCTCGCTTAACAAGATGCAAATGTTCCCAAACTGTATTTTTAAAATACAGTATGAGCAAACCAATAGAAACGTTTCCTTTAAAAAAAATATGCATTTTATGAATAAAACTTGAGATTATGAAAAAAAAAATATGCATTTTAAAGTGCTAATTGAGTACTTTAAAATGCACTAAAAACAATTAGGAGTGATTTTATTTTTTTACTGGACTGGTCCTTTAATATTACAGCAGTGGAATTTCCATAAATTTAATTTGGGATTTTTGGAGGAGGGCCTTTAGTCCCCTTGGCCCCTCCAAACCTCGCTGCTGACCACCCTTCCCCCTCCCCAAAACAACAACGCCTATGTCCTGCAGGCAGGCCTGAGTGAAGATTAGAGGCCGGGCATCAGCGTGCATGGAATTTTAACAACACACGTTTCAAACGTTTAATTCACTTTTCCTAAACCTTTACATCCTGACTACCGCACACGTGCCCTGTCTTATCGGCCTCTCTCTCGTGCTCTCCCTCTCCCACAAACACCTCGAGCCTTCCATTCCCGCGATTCACCCAAACAAAGCTTCAAGCACATTCCTACCTTCAACTATTTTGTGCATTTGCATTTTCTTCTGCGAGCCTCACACCCTCAGCAAAGGTAGGAACGCTGGATCGATTCTCCCCTGGTCTGTCGTTCTGTGGGAAAATAATAAAACGAAAGCGCGCTAGCTGCTTGATTCAAAAGTTATACGATGCTTTGCTTCGGCAATGCGATGACGTCAGCGCGCCTGCACGTCAGGATTCAGGCATGCCGGGTTTTGTAGTCCCTCAAATGATTGAATGCCGTTCAGGTTTAGCTTTCAAATGAGTGAAAAGAAGAAATCCTGTACAAAGACAGTAACAGTACAGTGTGTATTTTGATTATGTTAAAAATATGTACAGTATGTTTGATTATGTTAAAAATATACTGTTTTTTTAATTATTTACAATAGAAAATTGAAACCAAAAATTCATGTATGCAGTTTTTTGTGCCTTTTGAAGAGGAAGTGGATTTTCTTTAACAAAATATATATAGAGAATACATTTCCGTTACGTGTGAATTATGGACAAGCATGGCCATCAATGGTTCTGGAGATGTTGTAATAAAGCACAAGTCCAAAGGTTTTTTAAATGTCACCAGAACAATGAGATTGCATTCTTGCACCATAATTCACAAACTACCTGTGATGCATTTTTTATTTATGATGTTTTATATCATGCTTTTCTTTCGGAGTTCAATTACTTAGCAGAGGGGTTTAAAGGTGTTAAAATCATGACCGGTAGTCCACTAAATCACGGGTGTTTCCAGGTTTTCAATGAACTTGGATCTAAGCCCACACTGCAGGAATACATGAACATTTAAAAGCCCATTTATTGCTCTCATTTGCGTGGTTAACATTACAGAAGCGACATGCGCAATTTCCATTCTTTTCATCTGGGGCTATTACCAGGGCACTCGAGGCTTAAGCCCCCTTAGCCCACCCCTAACGATGGCTCTGCATTAAATTACTTTCCAGAAAGAGTTTCCAACAAGGGGATGTATGTAAGTGACTATATCTCAGCTGATATTGTAGCTACAGACTCCCATGATGGCTCATTTAAAAGATACAAGTCTACGAATTGTAGTGACATCAATACTGTGATAGCCCTTAATTTATGCAAAGACAAAAATTGATGGATGTGAGTACGGAATAACTCACAGAAACAGCTCAAAGCTGCTCCATATCCATTATTCTTTAGCCTGCATGTGCCGTTACCTCCAGAGTGAGGCCGATATGCAAATTAGCTCTGACACCACCAATGGCAGCAGTCAGGCCTGAACTGCAAGGTTCTCACTCCTTCAGCACGAAATCAAATGCAATCCCCGAGACCAGTTTTGACCTTATAGGGCCTCCTCAGTGGAGTGTAGTTTGGTCCCTAGGCACACCAGGCCATTGGGGACCCAGGCCTGGGCTCCCTCACCCAGTTGGGGTGACAAATATGCAAAGACAAAAATTGATGGATGTGAGAACGGATTAACTCACAAAAACAGGTAACCGCTCAAGGCAGCCTTGAGCTGTTACCTGTTCTGTTTGGCTGAGGGGCCCATACATGGGTCCCCCAAGGCCTGGTGTGTCTAGAGACCAAGCTATACTACACTGAGGAGGCCCAACAAGGCCGAAATTGGTCTGGGGGTTGCTTGTGATTTTGTGCAGAAGGAATGAGAATCTTGCAGCTCGGGTCCCAACGCCTGGTGAAGTTTTATGCTATATTAGCGGCAATACATATTGCTGTACAGTCTTAATCTCTGCAAGCTGTACCATTACCTTTTCTGAGTGCGTGCATGCTGCACGCGCTAGCTCTGACACCACCATTCTCCCTGGGGCATTGCCCCAGTGAGAATCCTGCAGGTAAGGTCTCTCCCCTGCTGCCAATATGCAAATAAACTGACAGTGTGGGGCAAGGACAAAAACCCTTAGAAGGGAAAAACCTGGAGATCTGCTGTAGAGGAATCGGGAGGCTTTTGAAGCAGGAGATCCTGAGCTGGAAAGGACTCTGCCAAGATTGCCGGGCAGAGCTGAAGTCCAGGAGCTGCAACAGGACACCTGAGCACAGGAGGAATGAGGTAGGAGGGGACAGCGGACAAAATGAAATTTCCACGTATGGAAAATTAGACAAGAAAAACGAGGCAGATATCTGTGAAAACAGGATTGGGAACGAGATTTATAACAAGTGTTGAGGACACTAGGAAAAAGAGAGCGCTGAGATGCACTTACCACCGGACTTATAGGGTTTATATTTCTGGCATCTCTGCAGTATCGGAACCTAAAGACAGGGGCTGGCGTGAGCACAGAGGAAGACCCATGGATGCAGTGCCTATAACGATGAGGGTAGGATAGGGGGATGAGCCGTAAGCAAAGGAATGGCAAGAAATGCACTGGGCTGTTTGCCTGAAGCAACTTAGAGCACATAGACTGTGAAGGGCGGGATTGGTGTCCGATAAGCAAGGAAGGAGGTATAACAGGATGCCTCCTCAAGGACCTGGTTTGGTCAGATGCAGCGAACTAAAAGAGCGAAGAAATTTGGGGTCATGCATGTCCTCAACATCTTCCTAAGATCTGTCTACCAAGGGATACCCCTTCCAGTGAATGAGATATTACAAGCAACCCTTCTACCATTGCAAATTTCTTATCTCTTGTACTTCATATTCAGTTTGTCCTGACCTATGTACGGGAGGTGGTACCGGAGATGTCCGGTCAGGACACTTGCTCTTCGCAAAATGGTTACGATGGGAACCATGGAAAGACAGATGTATCTTCCAGTAATGAGGTAAGTGTAGCTTAGCCACAACAGGGTTGATCATACGTTCAAAAGAAAAAGGACCAAAAAAACACAAGGAGCAAACATTTTAGGAAGGCCAAAAGAAGGAAGGCTTTTCGAAGAAAGCCATACATTGTCTCCTGATTTGTACGTAGGAGCGTCTCTCCAATGTAAATTGGTGGACTGTGTCATATATGATTGGGCTTTCTGCAGAGCCCTTTCGATATTTTGGGGTTTTGTTTCCAATTCAGTTAAATACTGATTGGTTTGAGGCACTGCTTCATTAGGGGTAGGACTGTTAAGGACCCTGGGATGGAAACCATAAGAAGCAAAAAATGGTGCTATTTGTATCTGGAGTGGTGAGAGTTATTATATGAAAACCCAGCCAAAGGGAGAAAAGAGGCCCAATTGTCTTGTGCGCTGTTGACGTAACACCTAAGATAAGTTAAAGCCTGGTTCAATCTCTCAGTGATTCCGTTAGTCTGTGGATGATATCTGGAGGAGGGCAGTCTATGCACATCAAGATGACTGCAGAGACCCTTCTGAAAACGAGAAATGAATTGTGTGCCTCAGTCTGTAATAATGAAAGAGGGCAAGCCATGCAAGCAATAAACATAAGAAATAAAAAGATATGATAGCTGTCTGGCCGAAAAAAAGGCTGCAAGAGGAACAAAGTGACCCATATGCGTATGTGCCTCGAGGCCTATGGGTGTTTGGCTAATAATAATAATAATAATAATAATAATAATAATAATAATAATAATAATAATAATAATAATAATAATAATAATAATAAGTGTCTATCAGGATCAAGATAGCTGTGTAATTGTCTGATTGGGGCAAGTTGATTAAGAAGTCCATTGTGACTGTATGCCAGGGTATCTCAAGAATGGGCACGGAATGCAATTTCCCCAGTGTCTTGGTACAAGGTGATTTAGCTTGGGCACATACTGCACAGGAGAGAACATAGTGTGTAAAGTTGGCTCTAAGAGTAGGACACCAATATTGTCTCTGTAAGCATCCAATGTGACAACAACTCCTCTAGGTCCTGCTACAGGAGAGTTTTGAAAATCATACATAAGGAAACACTGTTTTTCTTTGGAAAGCACCACAAGACGGAAATCAAAAGTGAACAAACCATTCCTAAGTGAAAATAGAAGCTGTGTAAGAAATTTTGGTAGTCTTTCATCTTATTAGGTTTTCTTTCTGACTTGAATAAGGAAAGGTTCCACCAAGGAAACAAAAATTTACGGTTCAAACATACGAGTAGCCTCAGGGATGTTAGAAGAGGGATTGTCTTTCTGTGACAATATCTCTGGGATGGCATTGTTCTTACCTGGAACATGTGTAATGTACAAGTCAAAAGAAGAGGGATAAAGGGCCCAAATGGCTTGTCGAGCATTACAACAGTCAAATGTGCTTAAAGTTTTGATGATCAGTCCATATTTCAACCCTATGACGTGTGCCCATAAGATGATGTCTCCAATGTTCACAGGAACACCTAATGGCTAAAAGTTCTTTCTCTAAAGTAGAATAGTTCAACTCAGCAGCAGAAAGCATAAGTGAATAGTAGGCGACCGGATGTTCCAATTCATCGTCGCTCTGACTCTGTAAAAGCATGGCACCCAATGCATGATTGGAGGCGTCAGTTTGTACCACAAATAATAGTAAATCATCAGGAGTTCAGTGTATTGGCACTGTAGGGGTATGTTAATTCAGCCAAGGCAAGCCTTGGCTGAATTAACTGAACCCCAAGCCCCCCCAAAAATATGCAAATTTTGCATTTTTTGAGGGGGGTAAAACCGTCGGTAAGTGCAAAATGAGATTTTGCACTTACCGATAGTTTAAAGACAATTATGACTGAAATTGTCGCTAAGCACAAAACCGTCTGTAACTTACCGACGATTTTATGCTTACCGACGGTTTCAGACCAACAGATAATCTGTTGGTAAAAACTTTTACAACATTGTAA
>JASBQK010230014.1:0-17288 GCA_030264995.1 Desmognathus ocoee | reverse complement strand
TGTCTCCCATGTTCGGAGAAATGCACTGTGATAATGGTCACGATAGACTCATTTACCAAAATGGTACATTTGACACCTTTAGAGCAACTCCCTACAGCCAGTGAACTAGCCACCATTTTCATAAAGGAAATCTATAGACTACACGGACTACCCAACAAGATAGTTTCAGACCGTGGGCCACAGTACACCGCCCATTTTTGGGATCACCTTTGTAAACAACTTGCCATCCATAGAGCATTGTCGTCAGGGTACAGACCTCAGACCAATGGTCAGACAGAAAGAGTAAACCGCACAGTCGAAGTATTTTTAAGGTGTTACACTTCTCTTGCTCAGGATAATTGGGTCCAGCTGCTACCTATTGCCGAATTTACATACAATAACTCAGTGCATTCCTCTACAGGCTATTCCCCCTTTTACCTGACTACCGGTACACATCCTTGTGCCATTCCTCAAGTGGCACAACTTAGACATAAAGTGCCCGCCGTAGATATGCGAATACGTCAGTTACAACAGGCACATCACAGAGCACATGTACAGTTACAAAAAGCTAAATTACACATGAAGACTGTAGCCGATAGAAAACGGAGAGTGGCCCCGGACTATCAGGTAGGCCAAAAGGTATGGTTGTCCTCCCGTAACATGCCTATCACCTTTGGGTCCACGAAATTGGCACCACGTTATTATGGCCCTTTTCGCATTTTGCAAAAGATAGGGACTCATGCTGTTCGATTACAACTTCCTTGTTCTTGGAAAGTCCATCCGGTGTTCCATGTAGTATTTGTCAAACCCTATATAGCTTGTCCAACTCGTTCCAGGCTCACACCTCCACCTCCTGTTTCAGGAACTGACATATTTGAAGTGGCACAGATATTGGACGCCCGAGTCAGGGGTAGGGGTATTCAATATCTGGTTGCTTGGAAGGTTATGGTCCACAGGAACATACTTGGGAACCCGCGCGTAATGTGCATGCCCCTCGCTTGTTGCGTGAATTCTATCGCCTCCATCCTGCTAAGCCGGGGGCCCCCGGGAGGGGTCATAGTGTAACGCGGCTGGCGTCTGCCGCCCCTCGATCTACCATCCGCGCTACTACATCTATGCCCGATACCTCAGATGGTGGTAACTCCACCAATCCAGTTTCGGTTCCGCATGTCAATACAGGTCCTGTTACGCGCTCGCGCGCGTCTCACCTTGCCTACAGAATCCAACTTTCCCCACCTAACGACACTCATGATTACAGGTACGGTGTGCAGCAATACTTACATCAAAGGAAAGAAGTCTTTGATACCGCCGTGACCAAAGGGGGCGGAACCGCCGCTCAGTGGGGCCAAATTACGCGGCGGCCATTTTGGGCAAGGAAGGATATCTAGTGTGAATCCGCCTCGCGTAACTTCCAGCCCAACCCAAGATGGCCGCTAGTATCATGTGATCGATGTTTCCAGTCTGAGGGGTATATAAAGGGCGGTTGTTCCTTACAAGTTGCGTTTCAACGCTCCGGTGTTGTTGGTTATGCTGCTTCGCCGTTCCCCTGCCTGTGGGTCTAATCCTGGTTCCTGCCTTCTCTGCCTTCCACTGCATTCTACTACGCTCCAAGTCACAGTCTGTGCACTGAGTTCAGGGAGTATCCTGGCACCTTTTTTGCTAACATTTATAGCATTGTTGTTTTCCTCACCTACAACTGGCATTTACCTTGAATACTTCAGTGCTCTATCGTGAACATTATTTCAGTGCTGTCTCAAGGGTTTTTTCTTCCTGTTCCAGGTTTTTCCCTTGAATCTGCTGTTAGTCCTTTGAGGCCAGCTCTGAATTCATTCAGTCCTGGATACAGGGGAAGAACGGCCATATCTGCGGTCTACCAAAAAGAAGACACTGCCAATCCGCCCTGCCCTTGACAGATTGAAACGCCTAAAACAAGAGTCTTCCCAGACCGCAGATATGGCCCAAATCCAGGATATGGTGGACGCCATTAATACTCTCACCGTACAAGTACAGACTCTGTCCCAAGAAAACGCCAACCTCAGACAAGTTGTTAATTCTAGGAATCTTGACCTTCCCCTAGCAGGGACCGTCGTTAAATTTGACGGAAGTCCTAGCAAACTAAAAGAATTCCTGGATATGTGCCTGATCCACTTTACGTTCAAGCCACAGCTTTTTCCGACTGACAAGGCCAAGGTCGGGTTCATCATAAGTCACCTCTCCGGGAACGCCTTGTCTTGGGCTGTTCCCTTAGTAACGGCTGATAGCCCTCTACTTATCAATGAAGGTCTCTTTACACAAGCATTAAAAACTATGTTCCAACAGACCGATGCAAAGAACACCGCGGAAGACACATTGCTAGACTTCAGACAGGGCTCCATGGACCTACTGACCTATGTAATGAAATTCAAGACCTTAGCAGCAGAAGCAGCCTGGGCGGAAGACGTACAGTATGCGCTGTTAAAAAAAGGCTTAAGAGACGATCTGAAAGATGAGTTAGCTCGTGTGGCGAGGCCCGCAACGTTTGATCAGCTTATTACACTCTTGCTCCAAATTGACCATCGTGTTAACGAACGTAAAACAGAGAGACGTAAAGATAAGAATTCCTGGTCTCGGCCCTTTACCACGCGCACATCCATCGCCAACCCCAAGACCGAAGTTTCTGGAGAAGAACCGATGCAAATAGGCGTAGCCCGGGGGCCTATTTCCGAGGAAGAAAGACGCAGAAGGCGTACTTTAGGTTTGTGTTTGTACTGCGGAGAGAAAGGACATTTTTTGAGGGATTGTCCAATAAAACCACCCAGGAAGGCGGAAAACTGAAGTGCTTGTTTCCGAAAGGGAAGGACGAGACAAGCGGAATGAAACCACTTCCCACCTTATCAACGTGTCAAAGTCCCGCGGACTCCACCTTGATCTTGGTCCAGACCGTACTAGCATACGAGAACAAGACATATGAGACTTCAGCCCTTATTGACTGTGGAGCGTGTGGTGTGTTTATGGATATGACCTGGGCCAGACAACACGAGATACCTTCCGTGGCTAAGGATTCCGTCCAACCTATGGAGTCAGTAGACGGTTCTGCACTATCCTCGGGTCCGGTTAGCCAGCAAACGCCTCTAGTTTCGTTATTGATTGGTAAACATCACGAAACCATCACCTTGGACCTCATCGCATCGCCTCGATTCCCCATTATTCTGGGAATGCCATGGCTCAGGAGACATAACCCATATATCAACTGGTCTGCCTCCACACTTTTTCTAGGCTCCGAATTCTGTCGCAATCAGTGCTTGGATCCTGACAGCCCGTGGGTCATGCCGCAACCTGTGACCTGTGTGTCTCATATGATAGCTGCATTGGAGAACGTACCAGAAGCATATCATGTCATGAAACAATTGTTTACTATACCTGAGATCAAGGAACTACCTCCTCATCGTGAGGTAGACTGTAGACTCGATCTTGTACCTAACGCAGTGGTGCCATTTGGAAGGATGTATTCCTTGTCAGAACATGAAAAAGATGTGTTAAGAAATTATCTGGATGAAAACCTACGTAACGGATTGATAGCTCACTCCCGCTCTCCTGCAGGGGCGTCTTTGTTTTTTGTACAAAAGAAGACGGGGGACCTTAGGCCCTGCATTGACTACCGTGGTCTCAACAAGGTTACCATAAAGGATCGTTATCCTCTTCCTCTGATTAAGGATGTTCTGGATTCGGTGAAAACCGCCTCTGTCTTTACCAAGATTGACCTTAAAAATGCGTATCATTTATTACGTATAGCGGAAGGAGACGAATGGAAGACGGCCTTCAGAACTCCGTTCGGCCATTATGAATATCGAGTTATGCCTTTTGGGCTAGCCAATGCCCCTTCAGTTTTCCAACGTTTTATAGACCAGATATTTTCTGACATCCTGCAATCATATGTTGTGGTCTATCTCGATGATATCCTAGTTTATTCCAGTTCATTAAAAGAACACCAGCAACATGTACTGAATGTATTGAGACGTCTTCAGGACAACCACCTGTATGCCAGACCCGATAAATGCAGTTTTCACCAGGAACAAATAGAGTACCTCGGTTTCATTTTGTCGTCTTCAGGTGTATCAATGGATCCCGGAAAAGTTCAAGCAATACTACACTGGCCGTCCCCTACATCAGTGAAACAAATACAGCGTTTCCTGGGTGTCGCCAATTTCTATAGACAGTTCATTGAAGGCTTTTCCAAAATCGTAACACCCATCACAGCCCTGTTACAAAAGAACGGTTTCTTAGGTTGGAGTCAGTCGGCGGAAGAAGCCTTTCAGTTACTAAAAAGAACGTTTAGTACCGCTCCCATACTACGCCATCCAGACAATGCACTACCATTTGTCGTGGAAACCGATGCTTCATTGTCTGCTATAGGAGCAGTGTTAATTCAACAAGATCCTGAGACCGGTCAAGAACATCCTGTAGCCTTTATATCAAAAAAGCTAAGTCCTACCGAACAGCGGTACTCTGTAATCGAAAGGGAATTAATGGCTATAAGGGAAGCATGTGTCCAATGGAGACAATATCTACTAGGAGCCAGACATCAAGTAGAAATCAGAACAGATCACAAAAACCTACAGTTATTGGATAATGCTGACTGCAGAAACAGTCGTCAAGCCCGCTGGGCATTTTTCTTTGCAGAGTATGACTTCCGTATTACGTATATACCTGGAACAAAGAATGTGGTTGCTGACGCTCTGTCCAGGATATATCAACCAGAACCTTTTGATGGACAAAACACTGGTCCCATTCTCTCAGGCAAAAAATTCATCTATACTGTGTTCCAAGAACAAGTCCGGGAAGCTACCAAGAAAGACCAAGAAATCTTCCGTCGAGTTCAATCAGAACCTGCATTCTTCTCAGTTCAAGATGGATTAATCTTTAAAGACAAGGCCTTCTACCTTCCAACTCAGTTTCGAAAGATGGCCCTCGAACAGTTCCATGATGCACCGACGGCAGGACATAAAGGAACCAAGGGAACCACTGAACTCCTCACTCGTTGCTTTTGGTGGCCGTCTCTCTCTACAGATGTACAAGAATATGTTCGCAAATGTCCAATTTGCGCACAGATGAAGGACAGTAACCAGAAACCGGCAGGTCTTTTGAGACCATTAGAAGTGCCAGATAGACCATGGCAACATATAGCCACAGATTTTATTACGTGTCTCCCCTGTTCGGAGAAATGCACTGTAATAATGGTCACGATAGACTCATTTACCAAAATGATACATCTGACACCGTTAGAACAACTCCCCACAGCCAGTGAACTAGCCACCATCTTCATAAAGGAAATCTATAGACTTCACGGATTACCCAACAAGATAGTTTCAGATCGTGGACCACAGTACACCGCCCATTTTTGGGATCATCTATGCAGACAACTTGCCATCCATAGAGTGTTATCGTCAGGGTACAGACCGCAGACCAATGGTCAGACAGAGAGGGTAAACCGCACAGTTGAAGTCTATTTGAGGTGTTACACTTCTCTAGCTCAAGATAATTGGGTTCAACTGCTACCAATAGCCGAGTTCACTTACAATAACTCTGTGCATTCCTCTACAGGCTATTCCCCCTTCTACCTGACCACCGGTACACATCCTTGTGCCGTTCCTCAAGTGGCACAACTTAGACAGAAGGTGCCCGCCGTAGATATAAGAATACGCCAGTTACAACAGGCACACCAGAGAGCACATGTACAACTACAAAAAGCTAAACAACACATGAAAAATGTAGCCGATAGAAAACGGAGAGTAGCTCCGGACTATCAGGTAGGCCAAAAGGTATGGTTGTCCTCCCGCAACATGCCTATCACCTTTGGGTCCATGAAAATGGCACCACGTTTCTACGGTCCTTTTCGCATTCTGCAAAAGATAGGGACTCATGCTGTTCGGTTACAACTTCCTTGTTCTTGGAAAGTCCATCCGGTATTCCATGTAGTGTTTGTCAAACCCTATTTAGCTTGTCCAACTCGTTCCAGGCTCACACCTCCACCTCCTATTTCAGGTACTGACATCTTTGAAGTGGCACAGATATTGGACGCCCGAGTCAGGGGTAGAGGTATTCAGTATCTGGTTGCTTGGAAGGGTTATGGGCCTCAGGAACATACATGGGAACCCGCGCGTAATGTGCATGCCCCTCGCTTGTTACGTGAATTCTACCGCCTCCATCCTGCTAAGCCTGGGGCTCCCGGGAGGGGTCATAGTGTAACGCGGATGGCATCTGCCGATCTTCCTACACCAGTTAAGCCTCGTACTACCATCCGCGCTACTACGTCTATGCCCGATGGTGGTAACTCCACCGCTCCCGATTCAGTTCCGCATGTCAATACCGGTCCTGTCACGCGCTCGCGCGCGTCTCACCTTGCCTACAGAGTCCCACTGTCCCCACCTGACGACTCTCATGATTACCGATACGCTGTGCAGCAGTACTTACATTCAGGGAGAGAAGTCTTTGCTACCGCCGTGAACAAAAGGGGCGGAACCGCCGCTCAGTGGGGCCAAGTTGCGCGGCGGCCATGTTGGGCAGGGAAGGGTATCTCGTATGAATTCACTTCGCTTGTTTACAGCCCTATCCAAGATGGCCGCTAGTATCATGTGATAGACATTCCCAATCATAGGGTATTTAAAGGGCGGTTGTTCATTTCTAATTGCGTTTCAACGCTCCGGTGTTGTTGGTTATGCTGCTTCGCCGTTCCCCTGACTGTGGGTCTATCCTGGTTCCTGCTTTCTCTGCCCGCTACTGCATTCTGCTACACTTCAGGTCACAGCCTGCGCACTGAGTTCAGGAAGTATTCTGGCACCTTTTTTGCTACCATTTATAGCATTGTTGTTTTTCTCACCTACAACTGGCAGTTACATTGAATACTTCAGTACTCTATCGTGAACATTGTTTCAGTGCTACCACAAGGGTTTTTTCCTCCTGTTCCAGGTTTTTCCCTTGAATCTGCTGTTAGTCCTTTGGGGCCAGCTCTGAATTCATTCAGTTCTGGCTACAGGGGAAGAACGGCCATATCTGCGGTCTACAAAAAAGAAAACACTACCAATCCGTCCTGCTATTGACAGATTGAAACGCCTTAAACAAGATACCTCCCAGACCGCAGATATGGCCCAATATCAGGATATGGTAGATGCAATCAATACCCTAACGGTACAAGTGCAAACCTTGTCGCAAGAAAACGCCACACTTAAACAAGTGATTACTGCCAGAAGTCTTGAGCTTCCACTAGCAGGAACAGTTACTAAATTTGATGGAACATCTAGTAAAATAAAAGAATTTCTAGACATGTGTTTAATACACTTTACGTTTAAACCGCAGTTATTTCCAAACGACAAAACCAAGGTCGGGTTTATCATCAGTCATCTTACAGGAAATGCCTTGTCTTGGGCAGTTCCTTTGGTAACGGCAGATAGTCCATTACTTGTCAACGAAGCACTCTTTACCCAAGCGTTAAAAGATATGTTTCAGCAGACTGATGCAAAGAATACCGCCGAAGACCTACTACTAGACTTCAGACAGGGTCCCATGGACCTAATGACCTATGTGATGAAATTCAAGGCCTTAGCTGCAGAGGCAGGTTGGACTGAAGACATACAATTTGCCTTATTAAAGAAAGGATTGAGAGAAGATCTAAAAGACGAGCTAGCACGAGTAGCTAGACCAGCAAACCTCGACCAACTCATAACCTTACTTTTACAAATCGATCATCGTAGCAATGAACGCAGAACCGAAAGACGAAAAGATAAGAGTTCCTGGTCCCGAACCTTTGGTTTTCGAACACCCACCACCAACCCTAAGTCCGACACTACCGGGGAAGAACCAATGCAGATAGGGGTAGCACGTGGTCCGATATCAGAAGAGGAACGACGCAGAAGGCGTACCTTGGGACTGTGCTTATATTGTGGAGAGAAAGGGCACTTTCTGAAGGATTGTCCAATAAAACCACCCAGGAAGACGGAAAACTAACGCGCTTGTTTCCGAAAGGGAAGGAAGAGACAAGCGAAATGAGACCACTTCCCACCTTAACGACATGTCAAAGCCCAGCCGATTCCACACTAATCCTGATCCAGACCATACTTACTTATGGAGACAAGACGTATGAGACCGTAGCACTCATCGACTGCGGAGCCTGCGGAGTCTTTATGGCTATTGACTGGGCCAAACAACACGAGATTCCTTTCATGAACAAGGATTCCGTTCAACCTATGGAATCAGTGGACGGTTCGGCATTGTCTTCGGGTCCTGTTAGTCAACAGACTCCCCTTGTGTCGTTGTTGATTGGCAAACATCATGAGACTATAACACTGGACCTTATCGCGTCACCCAGATTCCCTATAATCCTGGGAATGCCATGGCTCAGAAGACACAATCCTTACATTAATTGGTCAGCTTCTACCCTTTTCCTTGGATCAGAGTTCTGTCGTAACCAATGTTTGGATCCCGACAGCCCTTGGGTTATGCCGCAACCGGTTATCTGTGTTTCTCATATGATAGGAGCATTAGATACAGTGCCAGAAGCATACCATCAGATGAAGAAGATGTTTACAATCCCTGACGTCAAGGAACTACCTCCTCATCGTGAAGTAGATTGCAGACTGGAACTTGTGCCCAATGCGGTGGTGCCGTTTGGAAGGATGTATTCTCTTTCCGAAAACGAAAAAGAAGTACTAAAGAAGTATTTAGATGAAAATCTACAGAATGGTTTAATAACCCACTCCCGCTCCCCTGCAGGTGCATCTTTGTTTTTTGTACCGGAAAAGACCGGGGACCTTAGGCCCTGCATAGACTATCGTGGGCTTAACAAAGTAACAGTGAAGGACCGATATCCACTTCCCTTGATCAAAGACATCTTGGATGCAGTTAGAACAGCCTCTGTTTTTACCAAGATAGACCTAAAGAATGCTTACCATCTATTACGCATAGCAGAAGGGGACGAGTGGAAGACGGCCTTCAGGACACCTTTTGGTCACTATGAATATCGAGTCATGCCCTTTGGCCTGGCTAACGCCCCCTCAGTTTTTCAACGGTTCATAGACCAGATTTTTTCCGATATTTTACAGTCGTATGTCGTGGTCTATCTAGATGACATCCTAGTCTACTCCAAGTCTTTACAAGAACACCAGCAACACGTCTTGAACGTACTACAACGTCTCCAGGACAATCTGCTATATGCCAGACCAGATAAGTGCTGCTTTCACCAGGAACAAGTAGAGTATCTTGGATTCATCCTGTCGTCTTCTGGTGTTTTGATGGATCCCATCAAAGTTCAAGCTGTCCTTCAATGGCCGTCACCTACCACAGTGAAACAGATACAACGTTTCCTAGGAGTAGCGAACTTCTACAGGCAATTCATCGAAGGCTTTTCTAAAATCGTAACGCCTATCACCACCCTGCTACAAAAGAATAAATTCCTAGGTTGGAGTCAACAAGCAGAAGAGGCCTTCCAGTCACTAAAGAGGTCATTTAGTACTGCTCCGGTATTGCGTCATCCAGACAACGCACTACCTTTTATCGTAGAAACTGATGCTTCGTTATGTGCCATCGGTGCTGTATTGATTCAACAAGATCCCGAAACAAGTCAAGAACATCCCATAGCTTTCATCTCAAAAAAACTAAGTCCCACCGAGCAGCGGTACTCCGTAATTGAACGAGAATTGATGGCAATAAGGGAAGCATGTGTCCAATGGAGACAATATCTATTAGGATCGAGACACCAAGTAGAGATACGAACCGACCACAAGAATCTACAACTGTTAGATAACGCAGACTGCAGAAACAGCCGTCAGGCCCGCTGGGCATTCTTTTTTGCAGAGTACGACTTCCGTATTACGTACATTCCCGGAACGAAAAATGTGGTTGCTGATGCCCTGTCCAGAATCTATCAGCCTGAACCCTCGGATACTCAAAGCACCGGTCCCATCCTCGCAGGAAAGAAGATCATTTATACGGTGTTCCAAGAACAAGTACGGCAAGCTACCAGGAAGGATAATGAGATCTTCATCCGGGTCCAGTCTGAACCCACTTCCTTCTCTGTCCAAGACGGGTTAATTTTTAAGAACAAGGCCTTGTATCTTCCAACACAGTTGCGAGAGGTCGTTCTCGAACAATTCCATGAAGCACCGACTGCCGGGCATAAAGGAACCAAGGGAACCTTAGACCTTATTTCTCGCTATTTCTGGTGGCCTTCATTGTCAACAGATGTACAAGAACATGTCCGAAAGTGCCCGATTTGTGCGCAAATGAAAGACAGTAACCAGAAACCAGCGGGTCTTTTGAGACCCTTAGAAATACCTGATAGACCATGGCAACATATAGCCACAGATTTTATTACTTGTCTCCCCTGTTCGGAGAAATGCACTGTGATCATGGTCACAATAGATTCATTTACCAAAATGATACACTTGACACCCTTAGAACAGCTACCCACAGCCAGTGAATTAGCCACGATCTTTGTGAAAGAGGTTTATCGGTTACATGGACTCCCTGATAAGATCGTTTCAGACCGTGGGCCACAATATACCGCCCATTTTTGGGCACAACTCTGTAAGCAACTTGCTATCCATAGAGCGTTGTCATCAGGTTACAGACCTCAGACAAACGGGCAAACAGAGCGGGTGAACCGTACTATTGAAGTATATCTCCGGTGTTATACCTCCTTAGCCCAAGACAACTGGGTTCGGCTTCTGCCCATAGCCGAGTTCACATACAACAACACGGTACATTCCTCTACAGGCTTTTCTCCCTTTTACCTAGCTACAGGTACACATCCATGTACCATTCCACAGGTAGCTCAACTTAGACACAAAGTGCCAGCCGTAGACAATCGCATACTCCAGTTACAAGAAGCACACCAAAGAGCCCATGTACAGTTGCAAAAAGCTAAAATGCAAATGAAAACCGTAGCTGATAGGAAACGTAGGAGTGCCCCTGACTACCAAGTAGGACAAAAAGTGTGGCTATCATCCCGTAATATGCCTCTTGCCTTTGGCTCAGTTAAATTAGCACCACGCTTTTATGGTCCCTTTCGTATCATGCAAAAAATAGGGTCACATGCAGTTCAGCTACAACTGCCCAAATCGTGGAAAGTCCACCCTGTCTTCCATGTAGTGTTTGTCAAACCCTTTGTACCTTGCCCACATCGTCCTAAATTTACACCACCCCCACCGGTGTCTGGGACAGACGTGTTTGAAGTGGCTCAAATATTGGATTCCAGATATAGGGGTAGGGGTGTTCAGTATTTGGTGGCATGGAAGGGATTTGGTCCACAAGAACATACATGGGAACCTGCGCGTAATGTGAACGCCCCTTGCTTATTGAGATCATTCTACCGGCTACACCCTGATAAGCCGGGTGCCCCCGGGAAGGGGCATAGTGTAACGCGGCTGGTATCGCCAGACCCTAGTCCACAGCTCACCACCCGCGCTACCACCAGCTCCGGCGCGCGCTCGCGTAGGTCCCTGCATACCTGTTACATTAATCCCGCTATACCGAGCGACGAGTCATCATGGTTGTATTATCCCCCTGCTTACAATTCCATGGTCAATGTCGATCCCACGAGGGGCGATTCTGCGGCACAGGGATCCGGGACTGCGCGGCGGCCATTTTTAGTTGGGAAGACTATCAAGAGCCCTTACTGTTTCACAAGGAAACCTAGACCATTCCAAGATGGCCGCGATCATCACATGATCTAATGTCCAATCACCGTAGGTATTTAAGGGGCGTGTACAAACACACGTTGCGTTTCAACGCTCCGGTGTTAGTGGTTAGACTTGCCGTTCCTGCCTCGCGCTGCTGCCTGTAGGTGCTCGAGTTCTGGAATCCTTCTGCCTGCTGCTGCTCCAGTCCACCGTCTCTGTTCAGGTTTCAGGGGGTTCCATGACGTTTTTTGCATTTCCTATTTTGTACTGCCGGTTTGTTCCTGTAACCTGTGTTAAACCTGCTATACTCACTGAACCATCGTGAACAAGATTACAGTGCAAGACTCAAGGGTTTTTTCTTCCTGCTATTCTGGTTTTTCCCTTGAGACAGCTGTTAGTCCTTTGGGGCCAGCTCTGAATTCATTCAGTTCTGGCTACAGGGGAAGAACGGCCATATCTGCGGTCTACAAAAAAGAAAACACTACCAATCCGTCCTGCTATTGACAGATTGAAACGCCTTAAACAAGATACCTCCCAGACCGCAGATATGGCCCAATATCAGGATATGGTAGATGCAATCAATACCCTAACGGTACAAGTGCAAACCTTGTCGCAAGAAAACGCCACACTTAAACAAGTGATTACTGCCAGAAGTCTTGAGCTTCCACTAGCAGGAACAGTTACTAAATTTGATGGAACATCTAGTAAAATAAAAGAATTTCTAGACATGTGTTTAATACACTTTACGTTTAAACCGCAGTTATTTCCAAACGACAAAACCAAGGTCGGGTTTATCATCAGTCATCTTACAGGAAATGCCTTGTCTTGGGCAGTTCCTTTGGTAACGGCAGATAGTCCATTACTTGTCAACGAAGCACTCTTTACCCAAGCGTTAAAAGATATGTTTCAGCAGACTGATGCAAAGAATACCGCCGAAGACCTACTACTAGACTTCAGACAGGGTCCCATGGACCTAATGACCTATGTGATGAAATTCAAGGCCTTAGCTGCAGAGGCAGGTTGGACTGAAGACATACAATTTGCCTTATTAAAGAAAGGATTGAGAGAAGATCTAAAAGACGAGCTAGCACGAGTAGCTAGACCAGCAAACCTCGACCAACTCATAACCTTACTTTTACAAATCGATCATCGTAGCAATGAACGCAGAACCGAAAGACGAAAAGATAAGAGTTCCTGGTCCCGAACCTTTGGTTTTCGAACACCCACCACCAACCCTAAGTCCGACACTACCGGGGAAGAACCAATGCAGATAGGGGTAGCACGTGGTCCGATATCAGAAGAGGAACGACGCAGAAGGCGTACCTTGGGACTGTGCTTATATTGTGGAGAGAAAGGGCACTTTCTGAAGGATTGTCCAATAAAACCACCCAGGAAGACGGAAAACTAACGCGCTTGTTTCCGAAAGGGAAGGAAGAGACAAGCGAAATGAGACCACTTCCCACCTTAACGACATGTCAAAGCCCAGCCGATTCCACACTAATCCTGATCCAGACCATACTTACTTATGGAGACAAGACGTATGAGACCGTAGCACTCATCGACTGCGGAGCCTGCGGAGTCTTTATGGCTATTGACTGGGCCAAACAACACGAGATTCCTTTCATGAACAAGGATTCCGTTCAACCTATGGAATCAGTGGACGGTTCGGCATTGTCTTCGGGTCCTGTTAGTCAACAGACTCCCCTTGTGTCGTTGTTGATTGGCAAACATCATGAGACTATAACACTGGACCTTATCGCGTCACCCAGATTCCCTATAATCCTGGGAATGCCATGGCTCAGAAGACACAATCCTTACATTAATTGGTCAGCTTCTACCCTTTTCCTTGGATCAGAGTTCTGTCGTAACCAATGTTTGGATCCCGACAGCCCTTGGGTTATGCCGCAACCGGTTATCTGTGTTTCTCATATGATAGGAGCATTAGATACAGTGCCAGAAGCATACCATCAGATGAAGAAGATGTTTACAATCCCTGACGTCAAGGAACTACCTCCTCATCGTGAAGTAGATTGCAGACTGGAACTTGTGCCCAATGCGGTGGTGCCGTTTGGAAGGATGTATTCTCTTTCCGAAAACGAAAAAGAAGTACTAAAGAAGTATTTAGATGAAAATCTACAGAATGGTTTAATAACCCACTCCCGCTCCCCTGCAGGTGCATCTTTGTTTTTTGTACCGGAAAAGACCGGGGACCTTAGGCCCTGCATAGACTATCGTGGGCTTAACAAAGTAACAGTGAAGGACCGATATCCACTTCCCTTGATCAAAGACATCTTGGATGCAGTTAGAACAGCCTCTGTTTTTACCAAGATAGACCTAAAGAATGCTTACCATCTATTACGCATAGCAGAAGGGGACGAGTGGAAGACGGCCTTCAGGACACCTTTTGGTCACTATGAATATCGAGTCATGCCCTTTGGCCTGGCTAACGCCCCCTCAGTTTTTCAACGGTTCATAGACCAGATTTTTTCCGATATTTTACAGTCGTATGTCGTGGTCTATCTAGATGACATCCTAGTCTACTCCAAGTCTTTACAAGAACACCAGCAACACGTCTTGAACGTACTACAACGTCTCCAGGACAATCTGCTATATGCCAGACCAGATAAGTGCTGCTTTCACCAGGAACAAGTAGAGTATCTTGGATTCATCCTGTCGTCTTCTGGTGTTTTGATGGATCCCATCAAAGTTCAAGCTGTCCTTCAATGGCCGTCACCTACCACAGTGAAACAGATACAACGTTTCCTAGGAGTAGCGAACTTCTACAGGCAATTCATCGAAGGCTTTTCTAAAATCGTAACGCCTATCACCACCCTGCTACAAAAGAATAAATTCCTAGGTTGGAGTCAACAAGCAGAAGAGGCCTTCCAGTCACTAAAGAGGTCATTTAGTACTGCTCCGGTATTGCGTCATCCAGACAACGCACTACCTTTTATCGTAGAAACTGATGCTTCGTTATGTGCCATCGGTGCTGTATTGATTCAACAAGATCCCGAAACAAGTCAAGAACATCCCATAGCTTTCATCTCAAAAAAACTAAGTCCCACCGAGCAGCGGTACTCCGTAATTGAACGAGAATTGATGGCAATAAGGGAAGCATGTGTCCAATGGAGACAATATCTATTAGGATCGAGACACCAAGTAGAGATACGAACCGACCACAAGAATCTACAACTGTTAGATAACGCAGACTGCAGAAACAGCCGTCAGGCCCGCTGGGCATTCTTTTTTGCAGAGTACGACTTCCGTATTACGTACATTCCCGGAACGAAAAATGTGGTTGCTGATGCCCTGTCCAGAATCTATCAGCCTGAACCCTCGGATACTCAAAGCACCGGTCCCATCCTCGCAGGAAAGAAGATCATTTATACGGTGTTCCAAGAACAAGTACGGCAAGCTACCAGGAAGGATAATGAGATCTTCATCCGGGTCCAGTCTGAACCCACTTCCTTCTCTGTCCAAGACGGGTTAATTTTTAAGAACAAGGCCTTGTATCTTCCAACACAGTTGCGAGAGGTCGTTCTCGAACAATTCCATGAAGCACCGACTGCCGGGCATAAAGGAACCAAGGGAACCTTAGACCTTATTTCTCGCTATTTCTGGTGGCCTTCATTGTCAACAGATGTACAAGAACATGTCCGAAAGTGCCCGATTTGTGCGCAAATGAAAGACAGTAACCAGAAACCAGCGGGTCTTTTGAGACCCTTAGAAATACCTGATAGACCATGGCAACATATAGCCACAGATTTTATTACTTGTCTCCCCTGTTCGGAGAAATGCACTGTGATCATGGTCACAATAGATTCATTTACCAAAATGATACACTTGACACCCTTAGAACAGCTACCCACAGCCAGTGAATTAGCCACGATCTTTGTGAAAGAGGTTTATCGGTTACATGGACTCCCTGATAAGATCGTTTCAGACCGTGGGCCACAATATACCGCCCATTTTTGGGCGCAACTCTGTAAGCAACTTGCTATCCATAGAGCGTTGTCATCAGGTTATAGACCTCAGACAAATGGGCAAACTGAGCGGGTAAACCGAACCATTGAAGTTTATCTTCGATGTTACACTTCCTTAGCTCAAGACAACTGGGTTCGGCTACTGCCCGTCGCCGAGTTCACATACAACAACACGGTACATTCTTCTACAGGTTTTTCCCCCTTTTATTTAGCTACAGGCTCACATCCTTGCACCATCCCACAAGTAGCGCAACTGAAACACAAAGTACCAGCTGTAGACAATCGTATTCTCCAGTTACAAGAAGCACATCAAAGAGCCCATGTACAACTACAAAAGGCGAAAGTACAAATGAAATCCGCAGCTGACAGGAAGCGTAGGAGTGCACCTGACTATCAGGTAGGACAAAAAGTATGGCTGTCATCCCGTAATATGCCTCTTGCCTTTGGCTCAGTAAAATTAGCACCACGTTTTTATGATCCCTTTCGTATCCTTCAAAGAATTGGTTCCCATGCTGTTCAACTACAACTGCCCAAATCATGGAGGGTCCATCCAGTGTTCCATGTGACTTTTGTCAAACCTTTTGTACCCTGTTCTCTTCGTTCAAAGATCACACCACCCCCACCGGTGTCTGGGACTGATGTGTTTGAAGTGGACCAGATATTGGATTCTAGATTCAGGGGTAGAGGTGTTCAGTATTTAGTGGCATGGAAGGGGTTTGGTCCTCAAGAGCATACATGGGAGCCTGCGCGTAATGTGAACGCCCCCCGTCTGTTGAAATCCTTCTACAGGCTTCACCCTGATAAACCGGGTGCCCCCGGGAGGGGGCATAGTGTAACGCGACCGGTGGTGTCGGAACTAAGCCCACGGCTCACCGACCGCGTTACCCCCAGTACCAGTGCGCGCTCATATTATTCACCCGACCGCGCTAACCCCAGCGCCAGTGCGCGCTCGCATTGTTCTCGTACCTGCTGCGTTAATCCTTCTGCTACCTGCTGCGTTAATCCTTCCGCAACCCGCGCCGTGCCAACCCATGCCAAATCCACAGGGGGCGGTCCTGCTGTACGGTGGGACGGGACTGAGCGACTGCCATTGGTAATTGGGAAGGCCATTAGGTTACCTTACAGTTTCACAAAAACCAGACCAATCCAAAATGGCCGCCGTCGTCACCTGACCTATGTAGCCAATCACAGTAGGTATAAAAGGGGTGTGTGGTTAGAGCACGTTGCGTTTCAACGCTCCGGTGTTTGTGATTAGTCTGGTGTCGTCCTTGCCTCGCGTTACTTCCTGGAGGTGCTCGAGTCCTGGAATCCTTCAGCCTGCTGCCTCCTCTGAGCTGAGCCTCCTACAGCCAGCTGCTGCCACTGCTCCTCGTCCTTCTGTTCAGGTTTCAGGGAGTTCCCTGATATATATTTCCAAATTGAACTGCCTTTTGTTTCCTGCATTCTGTTTATAGTCTGACAAAATATTGAACCATCGTGATCAAGGTTACAGTGCAAGTTCAAGGGTTTTTTCTTCCTGCTATACTGGTTTTTCCCTTGAAACAGCTGTTAGTCCTCTGGGGCCAGCTCTGAATCTAATCAGTTCTGGCTACAGGGGAAGAATGGCCATATCTGCGGTCTACGAAGAAGAAAGTACTACCAATCCGTCCTGCTATTGACAATAGCCTTGATTATA
>JASBQK010218905.1:0-13394 GCA_030264995.1 Desmognathus ocoee | reverse complement strand
GGAGACTGCAGTCTATCGACAACGAGGCCGACGTCGTGCATCAGCATCGACCCCGGAAGAGGGGCTAAAAAGGTTTTAGCTCTCCGATTGGAACCAGTGCGAGATACTAGTTCTTGATGAGGATTCTGGAAACAACACTATCCATTAGAACAACATGGCTTGTCAAATGAGAGGAGAAAGTAATGAACCAGACTCGCACAAGTTATGTGAGCTCGGGGAAGCAGTAAATCGAGCTATACGGTGTATACGGATGTAGGCGCGAGAGTATATGGTTATTTGTATATGTTTCTAGCTGATTGTTTAGACTGTCAGATGGAGGGTTTTGTATTAAGGTGTAATGTTGAATTTGAAAACTAATTAAAATTATTTATAAAAAACGAAGACTTCGAATTGCAGTATTCAATATCTGATTGGGTATCTTTAATAGCCATTATTTTGCACACGGCATACACAAAAGATTTGGGCCACAATATATCTAGTCACCAGCTCGTTATTAAATAAAAACACAATTTTATTTGAAAACACATGATGTTACTCGCCATTGTGTTATACACTCAGTACATAATAAGGTAGCTAAAAAAGTGTACATCTCCAAGGTTGTTACAAGCATAAACAACTAATACATGTTGAAACTACATGCAGGCCTTCGCCTTGACATGTTTCAAATCCCGCTCAGTTTTTTGGATTATTCATCAGAAGGACTTCTTTACAAAGGTTCATTCATAAAAACAATTCCTACGTTCATGTGCTCCCAGTTCAATGCTGAAATGCAATATAATGGATGCAATTAATTACCTGGTGACAGATATCTAAGTTGTTATTTTTAAATACCTTCAAAAGCTGTTAATTTAGCATAATGTTAGGGTAGAACCAGCTTACCTAACAAGTCAGCCGCGTTTTACGCGTCGGCAGACCTCGGCATCCATTCGGTATGCCAACACTTCCAAACAGCCTAAGACCGCCCATAAGCGGAGTAAACTCTTTTAAAAAGAACAAAGTTGTTAAGAGAAGACTTCGGAATTGCAGTATTCAATATCTGATTGGGTATCTTCATAGCCATTATTTTGCGCACAACCTTATTGTTTTCTTTTGACCCCAATGGTTAGTCCAAAAAGCGCCGAAGACCTTACTTTACAATAAGATATTTTTCAGTTTTAACAGTTCCTGTTAACGTGCTCTTTAAAGGGCCAAAATTACCATTTGTAGACTCTGTATTACAGGCAGAAGCCAGATTGGTAGACAACGGATCCTTCAGGTTCTTTAAAAAGGCTACAAGTTTCCAATCTGCTTCGCCGTTAAGGGAGTTCCGTCCTAATTCTAGCCTCACCGCTTCAATGGGTACTGCTTTCGGAAGGGCTAAAAGTCCTCAAAGGTGAGTTTTCGCTGTGCCAGACAGTTGCTGTTCCCAAGTTAGGGTTTGTCTCTCCTTACTTAGACAAACTAATATATGTCTCATTTTTGTGGCTTTCATGTGTAGGCGTTTCAGGGGTTACAATCTTCCTCCTGATTTGGGCCCCCTTCTTCATTCCGTTTACAGGGGAGCAGGGGGTAGCGAGTGGGTACCCTTTTTCCTCTCACAATTCTGGCTTTCATGAGATCCAACAGATTGTTTGCAAGCCCCTATTGAGAGATGGATCAGGAAGTTAAACAATTAACATCAGACCTACAACAGATGGGGGCTTGAGGTTGGGGCATGTAGACAGGACAATATAGCGGTTATTCAGAGGGTTTTATTACTATTAGACAACGTGCGTGCATTGCAGGTCCCTCATCCTGCATTACCTTTTTTTTAAATTCCTGTGTTTTTTTTTCTTCAAATGAATCTTTATTTAGACATTATTTCAGCCATACAAGATTAAAACAGCTGCATTACAATATTTATCTCAGCATTACATTGGAATATTATGCATTTTAAAACTCATTTTTAAATAAATATATATTCGGATCAAATTTTCAAACCTAGCTTCAGAGCAGATAACATCCAATTCAATCTGATTATCCTTAATATACAAAAAAAGCCATCTTTGTTTTAATTCATGAAGAGGCACAACATCATCCACTATATTCAGGCATTGTTTACAATATCTAATTTCCTTTGCAACATGTGTTCGAGCCAATAAAAAATACATAGTTGGTAAAATTCTGTATCATAATTTCAGTAGTGCCCTCAGTACCACTCTAGGAATTTTCAACAGGAAAACCTGAAAAAATTCTTTGTATAATTTAAAACTCTGAAACGTCAAAAGGGTAGAGTTAGTGGAGATAATCGCATGAAGTTGGGAGCAAGAATACGTTGCCACAATAGTTTTAATTGGGTTTTTTGAGAGTATTAAAGAACCTATGTCTTCATGCCAAAAAGGAGGGAGGTCGTACTCCTTGGACAAAGTAATCAGCCGCTTAGCTAACGAGTACATTTTCGGATATTTGAAAACCTCCACCAGGCAAGTAGCCGACAAGCATTCATTCTCTCTATGACGCCAGGTTTTAAGTATGTAACTGTATATTCTCCTATCAACCTCTGCTCCAATGGACATCATATCCAGATCAAGTAATATTGACTCTTGTGGGGCGGAGGAAGGTAAAAGCAAAACCTTCTTCCAGAATGCCCCTTCCCATTTAGCTAGCTCTATTTCATGAAAGTTACCCCACAGTTCTAAACCATATTTTATACTTTGCCTCATAGAGAGATTTTAAAGAGGCTATAGTAGGGACGTATCCAGTCGCATATAACTTTATCAGTGCATTCATAATCAAACTTTACGTTACTTTATTGAATGTATTAACGTGCCGCACTCCCGTGCACCTCAGGGCACACACAAAACGAGAAGACAAACGAACAGCACATGAAGAGCAGGAAGGAACCAGAACAGAGACCAGGGGCACTAAGGTGCGGGACCTAGGCAAAGTAGAGGGTCTTCACGCCTCGCTTAAAAGAGTCTAGCGAAGGGATGCTTTGGATAGACACGGGCAGGTCGTTCCAGAGATGAGGGGCGAGCACATCAAACATGGACGCGCCAACGGACTGAAGCTTATGCCGAGGTTGAAAAAGTTTGTGCTCTACCCCGCCACGGGTGACCCTAGTGGCTGTGGCGGAGGTAAGGTGCGCCGCAAGGTAAATGATGTTTAATTCTAAGATTCTTTACATGTTCACCCCAGTTACAGTACGACGAAAAAGTGAGGGCAAGGTAATTATAGTGATCGACCTTATCAATTATCCCAGATGTCAAAGACCAAGAATAAGAAGGTCCAGAGTTTCTTTTAGCAAAGCAAATAATTTTAGTTTTCGATAAGTTGATCACCAAATCATTGACTTTGGTATAATCTTCCAAAGCTAACAGCTTCCTGGCCAAGCCTACAGGCATCAGATCTAAGATCACCGTATCATCGGCGTAACATAGAGAGCTAAAAGAGGCAGATCCAATCCGAGGACAAAGGCCTTTAGCTTGTGACATGTGGTTCTCAAAATCAGCCACAAACAGATTAAATAAACAGGGGGCCACACGCACCCCTGTTTCAGCCCCCTTGTGGTAGTGATCTTTCTCGAAAGCTCTCCATTACTGCCCCACCAGATTGAAACCCAGGTATTGGAGTATAGTGGGGCCATCATCCCCACCAAATGTTGGGGAATTCCCATTTTTAACATTTTATCCCAAAGCTTGTCCCTTGGAATCAAATCAAAGGCTTTTTTATAATCAATAAAACAAGCATACAGTCTAGTCTTTTTAGCTTTAACTTATATTTTGATCACCAAAGAGAGGGTACAACAGTGATTGATGGTGGAGCTTTTTGCCCTAAAGCCGGCTTGTGTATGATTTAAAAGGCCTTTTTCCTCAATGACAGTTTCCAGTTCTTTCAACAATGTTTTAGCAAAAAATGTTCCCCCTGGGCCCAGCATTGCCAATAATCTATAATTATCGGGAGATGATTTGTTGACCTTCTTATGGAGGGGAAAAAGAAGAGAGCCCAGCCAAGATTCTGGCAGTTTGTAGGATAGGACAGAGAGATTAATAATAGGAAATTATATCATGCTCCACTCAACAGGGCAGAGCTTCATACAAAATGGGGGGAGCTCTTCAGGGCCACACGCCCTTGAAGGATTCATCTGAACTATATGCTCGTGAATCTCACGTAGGCTAATTGGTTTAATAGAAGAACTCATACGTCTGTCAAATTTGATCGTCTTATTATCTCCTCCGTAGAGATCAGCAACAAAAGCAACCCAGGTGTTTTCATTTATATGAGCATCTGGCGGTTTGCTATAGGTAGGAAATGCAAGCTTATTGATCATAGACCAAAAAGTCTTAGGATCATTACGTGTTAATCCATTCATAATAGCAATATTAACTTTCAATTTATGAGCCGCCTTCTTTTGTTTTAAAAAGTATATTCTCTCGCAATTTTTTTAATCGAAGAATAATTAATAGGAACCTGTTTCTTTAATATTCGAAGCGAATTCCAATATTTGCGACTTCGAGTCTTATAAGAAGGATCAAAGCAGTCATTGATTTCAGTTAGCTCAGCAGTATACAGTCTCCCATTAAAGGTTCCTATAGTAATGCGGGACACAACTGCGCGGGTGGCACTTTCGTAGAGATCTATCGGATCATTAATCAAATCTCAGACCAGGAAAGACAGTAAGAGGGGCCGCGCATGTTGGAGTTTATTTTGATTACAATTCTTCCAATTAACTTTGCCTTGATTGGGGACTAAAACCACAGGGCCTGAGAGCTGCGTTTCAGGAATAATTGAAGAGCAGATGGAATTACTGACAAGTGTAATTTCAAATTTCAATAGCACCTGATCTCCTTCGTCCAACCAAATTGTGGATAGACTTTTTATAATTGAAAACTGTAATGTTATGGCTAAAAGGAAATCAATGACTGAGGAGGATTTTCCTCTTTTGAAAGTAGAATCAAGCCCAGAGTCCGGGCTAAGCCTTCCGTTCACCATTCAAAGATTGAAGGCTAACATTTTGGACACGAAAAGCTCCTCCATAGCTGAGTAAGACATACATTTTATAGGTTGATGGGAAAACACATTCAGGCAGATTCTCAACAAGTATTTCCCAATCATTGTAAAGAAGTGGATTAGCAATATGCATATTAAAATCACCCGCCCATAACAAATAAAAGTCAGGAAAGACTTCAATAATCTCACTAACGAGGCAAAAGATCTGCTCAAAGTAATCTTTATAAATTGCTTTGTCCAGGAATTTCAGTCCGCAGTACCAGTTTAAAAAAATAAATTTAAAATAAACATTCCCAATCATTAGTTTAGTTACATGCCTGGAATATCAGCATCTATTTTAACAATCTGCCAGTGCTGTCGAATATGCAGGAAGATAGCAATCTCGCCAGCATTATGGCCCGTGGTAGAAGGCAGAGCGTGTTGTGAGATGCAATTAAAATCTTCAACTTCAAGATTGACTAAGGACCAGGTCTCCTGTAAAAATAGAAAATCAAAAGAACCAATCTCATGCCAGGCCTACCCGGTCTTTATCCTCAATAATTTCAAAATCTGGCTGTTTTACCAGTCTAATACTGGTAGGGGAGGAGGAGGGAGGAGAAGCATCGCACTCTAGATCAATCTGTTGTTTTCTTTGTTTTTGTGAGAATAAGGCCTCCTCATTCCTCTAGAGTTTTCATTAGAGGAAGGCGGGAGTTCTACGATAGCAGATCGATCAGTCATCCTAATAATCTGTCTATTTTCCCCTACATGAAAGCCTTTTGAAATGAAAAAAGGAGCATTTTTCCATATTAGGTTCCTTAGTTCTGTACTTTTAAAAATTATTTTTGTGATGGTAGTACCATCTGCGAGTGAAATGTACATGATCTTTTTGATATCAACCTGTTCTATATTCCTTAATTCATAATGCAACAGACAGCGTTCTAAAAAACAAAGAACATTAAAAGATCGACGATTAAAGCCATCTTCATCAGAAAATAGAGGCCTAAAATTCAGCGAATAAGGACATACATTTTTCCTGTTCGAACGGCCCCTAAAGACAAAAGGAGGATCATGTTCTAGCTGGCCATCAAAATTGAAACTAGTTGTCATGGGATTTAAGTTCCTTTCTGGGGCTAGACTTTGAATAGAATCTAGAGCTTCAGAGTCCTGGACACATTCACACTCAAAAAAGAAAGAGCTAAATGACACAGCCACCCACATCGTTAATGTTATGTAGTTCCTCCGAGCAGTTGTTCTTCCTTGGAGTGTTCAACAAGTGGGCAACTTTACTATCAATATTACTTATGGCGGATTGTATTCGTTGAGTTTCTTTGAGAATTTGAGACATGTGGCTTTTGTCGTTTTTCTGCTGTAGGCAAACCGTCTCAACCTTATTCTGTAGTGACTCAATCATTTTTATGTTGGAGGACTCGGCTGCTCTAGAAAGCGCAAAGTTTGTATTTGTTTTAGTTTGAAAGTCTGCCAGTCTGATATATAGCCCAACCAGCGCCTCCTTTTGTCCTCCCAAAAAGTTGGTCATATCATTTAAAGCTTTAGCCATTTTGTCAATAACCAACAGATGTTGTTCCCACGAATATACAATGGGGACAGTCAGACAGGATTTGGTGGAGCTAACGCCGCCCCTGTCTGCACTTCTTGGGGGCAGTCAATGTTCGAAGCCTCGAGCAGAGAATCATCATTGATGTTAACTGAAAGGTCCACAACACTAGGACAGTAGGAATTGTCAGGGATGGCTACTTCTTTGTTCTGTAATTAATTAATAGCATCTTGTCTTACGTTAGAATTAGACTGGGGAGAGTTGGGTATAGAGCAGTCTTCAAAAGAGGGACTATTCTTGGAGTCTCTGTTTTCTTTTTCTCCCATCACTTCTCTCTTGACACTCTCAAGACCGGACAAAGCAGTTTGGGAGGAGTTCAGAGGCACAGATAAGAACCGTAGCAGGCACCTGGTGGATTTCAAGCTGCTCCGATCGCAGGATAAAAGGGCAGAAATAGGCAATGCCCTGCCATTGTGAGGGAGATCGTTTGCTGGAACGGGAATTTTCAGTAAATAATTTGTAAGTGGCTGTTGATGAGGATAAGGGATTATTATACCCTCGGTTCAAAGTTTGACTTGCCCCTCAAAAATTAGAACTTCCCGTGACATCACCAAGGCTTGGGAGTGAGTTGGGTCCCCCTCCCTTGTACTGCACCTGTTAAACGTTTTTCTCAACTTTATCCCATAACTTCAAATTATTAGGACTTACCCATCAACCTTAATTTGCGCGTCTGTGCCATGAATTTAGGTACACCTGGGTGTGGGAAAGGTCTCTGTATCTTCTGTTGTTGCAGAGTTATACATTTGCTCTGTTTCAGCTCATTCCAGTTGTTTCTTTGATTTTTTGATGAGGTAGTTTACTCCTACATCCATTTCTCCCACGTGTTTATAATGTAGTGCATTTTAGTGTATACACAAGACCAAAGAAATCATTTTGTTTAAATGTACTTTCCCAACCTCTCTGCAACATGAATTTGACATGTTATTCCGTCTACTTTTTCTATCATTCGCTCTTTAAAACCTTTATTTTCGAACATAAATAATTTCGGTCTACTCCAGCAACTTTTTCTTACATTTGAGGGTGTGATTTTTCTTTCTCATGGTGTTCATCCCCCTCTCGTTTTCCCAAAGGTGGGAGACTTCTGTTCATCCTCACTCAGCGTTTTGAGTGGGCTACTGTATTTCGACTTTGCAGCCCTGTAATTTTAAGTGCAAAGAGAGTTTTACTCAAACTCATAATATGGTTGTTTTTACAATGTGCAAGGGCCTGTGTAAAAACACCTATATTATGAGTTTGAGTAAAACCCTCTTTGAACTTGAAATTCATTGTAAACTCATAATTAGGCAGAATTTACTCAAATTTTACCAGTAAAGCAAAACTCATAATGAGGCGGATAGTCCTGCGATACCAGGTACCACGGTGTACAGTACAAACATTTTGAGCTTGCCACATTTTTCTGTTAGTGTCTCCCTCTGCATCAATTTTTCTCTCATCAGTGTTTTACAAAATTATTTTACTTTCTCAATCCCATGTTGCAAGGCATGCTACGTTCTACTTCATTTTTAGTCATAACAATTTTATGTACAATACACACTTAGGGGCCGATGCGCTGGGCATGCACACCGAGTACGCATGCCCAGATTGATTTTCAGGATGTGAGTAGCGTCACCCTGCCAATCAATAGAGAATCGGGTGGTGGGAGATGTGTGTGCTGTTTTTGTGCACTGGCGTTCGCTCTCAGTTGGTGTGGCGAGTGCACAAACATTTATATAAAAATGTTAATATGACTTTGGCCTTTACTGGCATTGCTAGGAGGCTCTGAAGACAGGATCGCATCTCTCGATGGCTGCAGTGGCACATACTCCTTAATAAAAATGAAGTCTAGTTGACAGACCATTCCATTACATTGCAGGTCCCATACTGTTTGTTATTAGCAATATCAGTCCCTAGCAATTTTGCAATGGGGAACAATGTGAATAAGCCACAAAGTAATTATCACTTTACAAAAAATGTTACATCTAAAGAGAGAGTTCACACCACCATTTTAAGTATTTCTTCTAATGCCCATCCCCCGACATCAACATCTGCACTCCAACACAAGAGTATGACATTTTTCCCCACACTCCTGTTAGAATTTTAATTAAACAGGCATTCTCTATGGAAATGATATTTCATGGGTTTCGTTGCATTATGTTGGCAACTTATCGGGGGGGTTTTAACTTAATGTTTTTTCATTGCATTTCATGGGTTTCTTGGTAAATATCTATTTCAAATACCGCAGGTGTGGTAGTTGAAAAATAAATACATTTATATTTCCTCAGGTGGTGTGCTGTTTTTAAGCATGCCAACTGCAGATACATAAATTTCCATTCTGGCAACAAACTTTCAGCTGGTAGGATAGCTCAACAAGCTCAGTGCTTGTTTGTGACATTTATGAGAACCAAAGGTTGCTGGTTCAAATCCTGGTTGGTCCACTCAGCCATAAATCTTTGAGCCTGGGGAAAATAAAATATTTATATTACTGCAGGTGGCGCCACCTGCAGAAATAGAATTGTCTATAGCGGCATCAGACTCTCAGCTGGTAAGATAACTCAACAAGCTGAGTGTTTGTGACATCTGATGAACCAAAGGTTGTTGGTTGAAATCCTGGTGGATCCACCCATTCTTCTGAAAATGGCAAAATGAGTACCAACAATGTTGGGGAATTAATGTGTAAAAAGAATGTGCTATGTTAGCTTCTTTGGTATATAAATAAAGACATTATTCTTATCCCTTTAATTATTAGAGTGAGTCAAAGATTTCCACATCACCGCTAGCACGGGATCATGGGACTCTTGTATAAAACGAAGCAAAATCTGTTGAATTTTTTTTTCAAACCTCCATGGACATGTTTTTTGTAATGCAAGGTGCTAGGTTTCCTTTGGCCGTTTTAGTTTTCAAGTCACCATAACAAATGAATATTTGAGAAATTCCACATATAAAGACCTGATTGGAGTTTGTGAAATTCGGTCGCTCTCTTCCTCACAAAATCTTGTTCTGTCCTGCAATTGGAATCGTGGGGGTCTAAGGCCAGTGAACCACGATTCAGCACTCGGGGGTTTCTGGCGAGACTAACCCTCAGTTAGCAAATGCCAATTTGTGATGCATTTGCGTATTTTGGCAACTCGTTTCTGATTCCCACATACCTCCATCTGATCCCCAGGATCCCCCCCCTTCTCATCCCCTGTGTTTGGTTTGCATAACTTTATTTCCCACGTTTCGTAATTCAGCCCGTTTTCGGCCGACTCGTGAGTTGCAATTAGAGGTTTCACTTAAAGAGAAAAAGATTGCAGCTTTCAGGACTGAATCGAGCCTCCTGATTGGCTGAGAGGCCGATTCTCAATTCGTGGCTCAAGAATCTGCAGATGTAAATTTACCTTCATTAACTAGGTCACCGTGACCTTTACAGTTAGCCTTATAATTTTAAAATTAGAAGAGGCCATGTCACCAGATATGGCCAAGGCACTATTCTACATGCGGATGTCTCTTTTAAAACTTGAATGGTGCAAACCCGTTCAGTGGTACAGGCCGTAGCCAAATTTGGGTATTTTCCCTATGGGAAATCCCCATGTAAAGTGACCGCTGCATCTACATCAAATATCTTTAAAGCCACTGTATGCTATTGCACGAAACTTGCTCAGAATGTTTTCTATGTACTAGACTTTCTTGAAAGTTTCATGTAAATCCATCATTCAGTTCAAAAGTTATAAGCAATAGAATGTTGTGGATTTCCTATGGAAAACACAGTCTCTAGTCTCTGGCAGCAGCCACTGCCAGAGAGTAGCACTAGACATCCTTTGGTCCCAGAGCGCTGCAATAACAGTTGACATTATTATCCTACTGTGTGGTATTGGACCTCAAAAGGCTGAGTTGATCCTGCCAGTGCATAGGAGTAAGCGCTCAAACTCGCTGTGTTATCTGATCAGCTTATGATGATGCTGATTGATGAAGTACCTATAATCATAGAACAGCAGGTTCTGCCATTAAGCCAACAATCAGTTCTAACAGTGATACTGGGCCTGAGATATAATTGTGTCAGATTACTGGTTTATACTTTTACTTGACAAAAAATACTGTCTAGGCCTGTTTTCCTTTGATTTTGATCATTTGCTCACCTAAAACTTTGAATGTTAGTGATGCCCGGGCACGCCCACCTAGCTTAAGCTCCACCCACCTGGGCCTGGTGGGCAGAGCCGGGACGCAACACATTGGTTTTTTTTTTTTCCCCCCTGTGGCAGGGGGTGCATGGGGGTGCAACCCCTCTGCAAATTGTATGTTTTTTTATTTTTCCCCAACAGGCAGGGGGTGCAACCCCCTTGCAAGCAGGGTTGCACCCCCCTGCACCTCCTGTGAACTCGGGATCAAGGAACAATTGCTTTTTTTAAAAACAAAAAAAAGCATGCGGGGGTGCAACCCCCTTGCAAATGCTGCAAGGGGTTTGCACCCACCTGCACCCCCACGCGGCCGAATTTACCCAAACCGGTATGAGAAGGGAGGGCCCACACTATTGTTGGGCCCTCCCTTCTCATCTCTGGCCTTCACCCCACCCCTAGTGATTCGTCGCGACGAGTCACTATGCAGCGGTAATACCCCAAACCATGCCATGCACTGTGCTCAATCTCCAGTGAGTCACAAGTAGGATTAGACCGCAGTCCTCATCCTCTAGTTCTTCAGAGATGTATCCTCCAGCCTTCTAATCGAGACACGAAAGGAAGTGTTTGAGTGGTGCTGAAAAGCACCAAATGAAGGTCGGAGATAAGATTAAAAGCAAGCGCATGAAATGTATTTTGGCCTACTTGTAGTGGTGCTTTTACATTGTCAAAACCACTACCACAGAAGGATGTAGGTATTCTATCACAAGAATCACTGTCGCAAGATAAATTTAGGGTGCTTGCCATTGCAAGTAGCACTGTCTTAAGATAACCAATCCTCATCATCACAAGATATTGCAGACGCACTGTCACCAGATGTACCATCACAAAATGATTCCGCTTTTCCACCTAGAACCTTCCTACTACAAAAGAAACCGAGTACACCTTGGCAAGTAGAACAATCAGAAGCACCAGTAGTTTTGCTGCAGAGTATGCCTACCACTAATAGATGCAGGCTCAGCAGAACTGTCACAAGATGTTTGTTTGGTTCCAGAAGTACCACAGGCACAAGACAATGCCAGCTTACTTCTGCAAATTAGCACTGCCATGTGATACACTAAGGCCTTCAAGCGTATTACCACCACATGATGAAGCAAATGCACCTACCACAGGAAAAGACAGAATTGTAGTCTTATGTACAACTGCTGGCATCTCATGACAAGTAACACTTAACCAGGATGCAGCTTCACCATTCAGAGTATTCGCACCATAAGATAATACAGATTCACCATTGCAAGCAGCTGTACCTCAAGATGAGGCCGGTATATGGGATACAACACTGCCACCATCGTGTACCTCAAGATGAGGCAGGTATACGGGATACAACACTGCCACCATCGTGTACCTCAAGATGAGGCCGGTATACGGGATACAACACTGCCACCAGGCAATGCAGAATTGCTCTCAGAAGCACCGTTACCACAAGACGATTTATGCTTACCATCACAATTAACACTAACAGACAGTGATTTGATTTCATTGTGTCCAAAACAAGATTCTGTAGCTGCATTAGAAACAGAATTGTCCTCCAAACCAATCAGACATGGCCTTGCTCTACTGAAATTGGACATTTTTCCAATGATGGAATTGGTGAATTAGTTTCATTGTTCCTGCAAAAAACCCTAATGAAAGAAGTAAAGCAGAAGAACCAAGTCAAGAAAAAGGAGGAAAACATTCATTTTCCTGATGATTTGTACCCCACTGACAAAGGAAACTTCCCAGGCAAAAGAGCATAATACCCACAGACAAAAATACATTGTCACAAATGGTCCTTTCAAACCTAAAAGACTTAAAAACCGATGCTTTTCAATACAGTATTATTACAAAGGCGTAAGGTGCCTAGGCACTGGCTATGCTATTCTTTAAAACAGAACTGTGTATCCTGGAGATAGCAAGCTTCCATTACACCAACAAGCATGGGCTGTGAGATTAGCAAGGAATTGCCCCCAAAAAATGTGGCGACAGACTTGACACAAAGCTGGATTCGTCATACAGAGAACAGGTGAGTTATGGGACAAGAAAAGTAATAATGTTATATTTGCTACATGCAATCTGGTTTTCAGAGTGCTTCCACTTAATATGCCTGATTTTCATGGGGGGAAGGGGGAGAAAGGAGGATAGCTCCACCACCACCATGGAAGGATTAGAAGCGGTTTCTTTTCCAGGTGCAGTCATTAGGTGCTTTGTGATTTTTGAATAGAGGACTTCGCCTCTGCAGTAATCCGATTAAGTTGACTCAGATTGCTGCTTTGTAGCTTTCCTGATGACGCTTGTATTTAGCTTTGTTGGTTTCAGAATCTGATCTCTAGCACCTTTCAAGAATCCAGCCCGTATTTTAAATTTGACGGATCTCATGTGAGAACCAGGCCCCAGTGATAGTACATCTGGCTGTCTTAGTCTTTGAGGTATATGGGGCAACTTCTAGCCCAGCAGTAAATAGAGATGGGAACCACTCCTACTGGCCATCATGGGAACTTGGAGAGGCATTCAGATTTCACGGTTGAAATTAGGCCTCGGCAAACACTGTTAACTAAAGGACCAGTCTGGCAGCATAGACAAGTTCAGTGTCAAATTAAGGCCCTGATTACGAGTTCCTCAAAAGCACGGTACACCGTCGGTTTTGGAAAAAACCGTCGGTGCTACCGATGGAAAAACCGTCGGTAGCACCGCTATCTATTTAGATAGCGGTGCTACCGACG